>LGRX02015810.1:0-25922 GCA_001247695.2 Cymbomonas tetramitiformis | reverse complement strand
TGAGGGCGTCAGTGAAGTTGCCTCGCTGTCTATCTCGGACTCGAAAGTCACCGATAACCTTGTCATAGAGTCACCGATCACCTTAGGTTCTGTAACGGTATCGGTAATCGGTGAGGTCAGCGAATGCCCAGAACATGCTATGCTTATGTGGCGTGGGCCACCTGTCACGCCGGAGCCACCTGTCCTCCCCGCTGCCCCCACCTCCCCGTTGCTTGTTGAGGAGGGAGTTGGATGCATTGAGTGTGCCATGAGTTCGCCAGCCATGCTTTGGTGCGTGTCCTCTGACCTCCCCGCTGCCCCCACACCCCCTTGGTTAGGGCGCGGAGTCCAGGCGAGATTCTCACCCGGCTGCTGGCGCTTTCGCCACTTGGCCACATCAGAGCGGGAAGGAAATTGACGAAGTCCTGGTTTCTGCTCATTCGCCTCATTCTGCATGTCCTGCTCACATGCTGCAATTTTGACCTCGGTCATTTCGCGCACGGCGATCGGGTCGCGAGGGGGTCGGTCAGCCGGTAGAGGTTGTCCCACAGAGGCTGCTCCCGCGGACTCAGCCTGAAGCGCGTTCTCGCTGAATGGCGTGGGCAGCTGGCCGTGCGGGGAGGTCATCACCGTAGCTCCAGACCAAGTGTGTGGAGTCCTGTAGGGGGTCAAAGGACTTCGCGGTCTTGGAGCTGGAGGACTCATGTCGCGCGTCCGTGGTGGGCTCCTGCAGCGCGGCGGTGGCGGGGTCCGGTCTCGAGTCCGAGGCGGGCTTCGCTGGCGCGGAGCTGGAGGGCTCAGGTCGCGGCTTCCTGGCAATCGCAGGATGCCTGGGGAAGGAGAGGTCAAGTTGACATACCGCTGGGGAGTCGCCCTCATGTTTCGCCCTGCACCAGGGGTGTCAACAGTCAGCACCCTTGGTGACGCCGCGCTTGCATGACGCAGGGGCGGATTAGGGCGCGGTTTAGGTACCGTTACAGCCTCCTCCAGGGAAGGTGTCACACAAGCGGTTCCAGAGTCCAGAGCCAGAGGAGTCACGCTGTTAAACTCAGGAGCATCAGCTGACAGGGTCGACTTCTTCTTGGTTATCTGGAAGCTTGGCGCACCTGCTGCTGTCGCAGCCGGTGGCGGCTGACCCGGAGAGGGCGCCTTGTAGGTGCCCTTCGCCCCCTTGCCAGTGGTCCCAGTGGCGGCAGCACCTCTCGTGCTGCGCTGGCTGGCCTGTCGTCCCTTGTACGCCGAGGAGTCGACGTAGGCGACGTTGGAGGTGAGCGTCCCGTGTTAGCGTTTTGCATCATGTCGAAATTAAGAGTGTCAAAGTGCAAATCTGACCGTTGGGGAAGTCAAATCTGTCCAATTTGGCAAATCCCCCCAGAACACTCAGAAAAATATTTCCTTGTAGCAGTGGAAGTCGTGGTGAATAACGAAATATGCTTTCCAGAGTAAAATGCAAGTTTTGGTGGCCAAATTTCAAAAATGGAGTGTCGATCGGCAGTTTGGCTAATTTCTTCTTGGCGGCCATCCCGGAGCAATCCAGACTAATTGGCCAGGACCCAGTATTGGAGACTATTTTTTTTTCCTTCAAAGGATATAAAAAAAATGGAAAACTATCCTTCTGGGCTCCCGTTTCCTTCTATGTAGTCTGCTGGGCTCAAATTGGTCTAATTTTTGCTCTGCCGTGCCGGTTGGCCATCCCAATTTAAAATGTAGCGATCTATGAGGACCCAGGTCTCGGGGCCAGGTTCCAAACGACAAAAAACTATCAAGAAACGTCTAGAATTTTTGTGCCTACGTTAAAACTGTCTCCGAGGTCCTCTTTTTCTCAATCTGCTACTGGTCCACTTTTCACTCTCCGTTCGGGTCAATCTGGCTGTTAATCCCGGTAAATTTGAGTTGCTGGCGGCTTCTTTTCCCACTTTCTGACCATTTTGCAGCATAACAGTTTTGGAAAATCGCCTGTTTGCATGCAGGGTGAAAGTCAGGGGGCAAAAAGGGCGCAGAGCAATACCACTTCCAAGTGAAGACTTCTTGAGCACGTGACTGTATCCGAGCCTGAGCTCAAGGGTCAGTCAGAGGTAAATCTTGCTTCAATCTTGGGGCACAGGTCCGTAGTCGGCAATTTTGCAGTGTACAAAATTGCAATGTTCTAGATAAACAGTTGAACAAGGCTACAATTCAAGCAATTGCAATATCTTTATGGCAGGAAAGATTGACCAGTAAATTAACAGGTTGAGCAACAGCTCCTCCAAATAGTTACTTCAAGTTAGAACAGCCTCCAAATGGGCAGAATTCAAGTCTTATACTTTCAAGGCGCGCAGTTCATATTCTCTAATCGATCTGTCCCATGTCGGCTGGCATATCATCATCTGCCACCTATACAAATCCTAATCAGAGAATCTGCATTTGGACAATCCTAATCAAGACAGTTGATTTCATTGTCCCTTGCTGATCTTTGCTTTCTTCCTACGAGGAGCCACGTCAAGCCCTTCTTCTTCATCACTGTCACTTCTTATGGAATACTTCAATTGAGTTATATACTCATGTGTCCAACATCTCGGATATTTCCTAGGTTGCCTCTTCGTCTCTTCAGACACCCCAGCCTTATTCTCACCCATTGAAGTCAATCCAGTATCTGACCCATAAGGTTTCTTCGGTGGTGCATGAACAGTCTCCACCACAGAGGCTGGGGCATCCTCAGATATGGCCTCAGACTTCTGCTCGGTAATAGGCTGATCATCGGGCTGAACAGGTGAGGTCGGGGAGGTGCCCTTTGGTACCCAGTGAAGTTCACCCTTCTCATCCATGATCAATTGCAGTCCCAGTCTCTTCAACCTTCGAGCTTCAGCTTGTTCTTCAGCATCGTCAGCTACCAAGTCATCGAACTCGCTGACGTCATCCTCGGTGTCATCATATTCAGGCGAAGTTGGCTCCCATTTCGGACTGGCAGTGTCCATGTCATGTATGACACCCGCGTCATCTTTGTCATCCGAATCTGGTAGCTTCTCCTTACTGTTAGTGACACCTGCGTCATCATTGTCATCAGAATCTGGTAACTTCTCCTTACTCCAGGACACAGCGCCTGTACCCGAATCTTCACTGTTCGTAGACGCTGAGTGTGTAGGCTTACGCCCCTGGTAGGGAATTCCATGATATTCGTCATCGTCAATCACAATCGTCGGATTCCAGTACGCGATCCCAACGCGGCTAATCGGTAATGAGAATGGCGCTACCGGCGCCTTCAACTGAGTGGCGTCTTCTAGAAACCAGCCGCCGCCCCTATTACGCTCCCAGCGGCGTAGCGCACCAGAAGGGTGTACGATAATATGCTGCCAGCTATAATCAAGTCCAGGCTTTCGCTCCCCATAGTACGAAGTCAATGGCTCGGGAGTCCCCTTCCGAGCCCATTGCCATCTCACTGCCCCAGTATGCATAAATACAATATGCCAATCGAATGGCTTGGCCGGGCTATTGTTCCCTGGCACACCTTTAATGATCCAATCAGATGATATGTATGAAATATCAAGAATGGTTGCCCTTTTTCAATGATCATCGGTGGCAGAGGCTATAGTGCTTGCACCGTGTCAATATACAATTCTAGTCTGGATACATGCTAGACCAGATGTATACAATGTCTAGGTCTTCAAAATCAAGCTCATATGTATGTCATGGCTGATGACCTTAGAAATGTTTGATACATATATGTGTCAACTTCATGGAGTTCTGCATGGTTTGACTGTATATAGTCAGGCTTACCAAAACAAAAACAATGATGCAACTTACTTTGTTTTACTATTTGTTTTTATTATTTATTTGGTCTTTAGTTGTATTTTTAGCTTATCATCTTCCCCCCTCAAGGAAGTGTATTGCTAGGCGGTTGTCAAGCGCCGTTTAAATACAACAGAGGTCCGACCTCTATGTGATGACGTGATAGCTTACTATGAAGCTGGATAGCAGTTCTCGGGTTGCAGCCCATTGCACCAAGGTGCATCGCAGTCTTTGGGATGCAGCCCGAATTCACGTCATCGGCGTGGGTCATATAGTGCCCAAGCATGTGCTGTATATATACAACACTACCCTCCAGCGGCGAAGTGGTTTGCTATTACCATCATCGTATGCTGTGGGATATCAATATATAATCAGAGAGCATGGTAATATGTGCACCATGTTTGTCAATATCGGAGAGACTGTGTCTTCTTTAAAATCCTCATGACTATATGTATAACGGTGTTGTACTGATGTCACACCTTCTCTCTGAGTGATTTATTGATTTCAGATGTGATGTCGTGGCAGTCAACCTTGTCCGCTTGTACCGGAGGTTGTATGAATTGTGTCCACGTCATTGGCACGAGTCATATTGTGTCCATGCATACGCGATCTCAGCGCAGGTCACAATACAGTGCCCGAGCATACGCGATTTTAGCGTAGGTCACATTGTGCCTCTTATTTATTACATCTGAGAATATCGGTTACTCATCTTTGTGAGTCTAGACAGCATTGTGCTGATTGCAATGCTTTCTTTGGTGACTTATATATATCACAAATTATACCAAATGTGGTGATCAGTCCAGTGCAATATTTTGTCACCGGAATGTACAGGGATTGTAAATGATTGCAATCCAGCCGGAGGAACAATCTCAACAGCTATTCTGTACTAATGAATTCATCGGAGTTATACTCATTTCGACGATTCGAAATCCATGCCATTTGTAGTAATGACAACTCACATGGATATAGCTGGTAGACCTCCAATATTGCCGAGTCAGCACAGTTATAATTATTCAGAGTGATATGGAGTGGCTCGGAATATAGTGATGATATAACTGGGCTAGTCGGCAGATTCTATGATGTGACAGATCGAGTTCTCATGAAGCATGATGGGACCTGACAGGAGTCGACATCGAGTTATGTTCGAAAGTTCGAGATCGGAAACCATGGCATAAAGCAGCCGAGCAGGCTGAATGAAACAGTTTTTGAATTTGTTACTGTGAACAGCCACACCTGACTGTTGTAACTCCGACATTTAAGAAAGATCCGATTCACATATATGTATCATGCTTACAGCAATATATATCTCTTTGTAGGATTGAACTAGGTTCCCTGCATTGTGTAAGTAGTCTTAGAAGCTCTTAGAGAGCACCCCCGAACAACTGGTATTAGCGTGGTTGCGTTAGACGCGACCTGTTTGTGCCGACTGCAACTTCGGGTGTACAATTATCGGCACACGACTTCTCCGCGAGGCCTTTCCGCGAGTTCCTACAAGAATTCTGAAGACAACGACGTAAAACGCGCTTAATTGCGTCTGCCTTTCGTCTCGTGCTTTCCCAGCACAGCTCTCGCGGGACATGGCGTTGCTTGAGTACACTGCAGCAGGGGTACGGGTAGCACGGCGTTCGTCCAGATATGTGTAGGTTTCATGTAAGGTGTCCCATACATACAGTAGGAGACGGGGTGAGGATCGGGTAACCCCTTCATCACAGATCGCGTGTGCAGCCCTCGCAGAGCATCCCCAGCTGGGTTCTCAATGAAGTAGTATGCTGGATCGTAGTACTCGATGATCTGCCGGGTACGTTTCACTCGTCGATCAGCCAGTTCCAGATCTGGTACTCCTATAGTCTTGGCCTTGCTGTACTCCTTACATGGTGGGCTCGCCCAGATCACGTCGAAGTGGTGTCGGGGGTACAGCTTGTAGTTCCAGTGGAGAATGTCCTCAGTGCATGTTGCTTGCCACTTGGGAAGGATATCCACTGTCACCACTTCGCAGCCGTCGAACTGTCGTTGGAACTGTTGCTCTACAGATCCAGTCCCACAGAAGAGGACGAGGATCCTTACAGGGTGTTGCACTGTTGTGAGGTGCGGCTGATAGACCTGACTGGCACCCTTACTGTAAACCTTCGGAGTGGGGGCTCTCATTGCCATGAGCTGAGCCCTCTGCTCCTGCTGCTGGCCGTGCGTCTCCCTACGCCTCTTTTCTGGAGCCCTCCTCTGCTTCTCCTCATCGGCATCAAAGGCCCTCAGAGGTTCCAGCCTGCCTCCCTTGCCCTCCAGGTCTTCTCGAGTCCGCCACTGGCTGTGACTGTGTGGTAATCCCTTCCACTTGGTCAACCACTCCTGTACTGACCCGCCAGTTTTCCCGCCTAGCTTTCTGAAGCGCGTGCGAATGATGCGCTCCACCTCGCGCTCCTTCTGCCCTTCTACCATTACTGGCGGCGGTGCCATCTCCTCCCGTCTGCTAACAAAGTGATCTGCGCCTGACTGTACTGGGCTGAGCCTGTCTGCAGTGAAAGTGTCATGTACCTTCCAGTGCACAGGCAGCTCCAGTCTGTATGCTGACGGGGCTCCTCGGTCCTGTACTGGCAGTTCTTGCTGTCGATCACTGTATAGACACTCTACTACTCGCAGAGGTCCGTGCCGCAACTTGCGCAGCTTGGGTTTCAAGCCCCTGTCACCGGGCAACGTCAAGTGCTGTCCATCCACCCACACCCGATCATTCACCTTATACTGTTGGAGACGGTGCCGTGCATCGAACTGCTCTATCATACGCTGCTGAGCCAGTTGCAAACCTTCTCGTGCCGCCTGCAGCTGCTGCGCGAACTGCTTGGCCAACTAGTGAGCGGTACCCTGCTTGTCCGCTGCTGTGCGACCTCCCTTCCTCCTCTTTGCGCCTCCCTCCAGAGTTGCGTCCATGAAGAGGTCCAGCTGAGTCGCTGGCGCATGTCCGTACACCAGTTCGAACGGTGAGAACCCTGTCACTGCCGACTTGGAGTCGTTGATGGCGTACTCCACTGGAGCCACCCACAGGTCCCAATCCTCCTGGTTCTCTGCCACGTAACAACGCGGCATGCGCTCCACAGTGTGGTTACTGCGCTCAGCCTGGCCATCACTCTGCGGGTGATAAGGGGTGGTGCTGGCTACCTTCACGCCCATCAGTCGCATGAATTCCTGAGTCAGAGCGTCTCGAAAGCGCGGGTCCCGGTCGCACACAATCTTCATCGGGGCTCCGTGCAGTCGCCACACTGCATCCATGAACATTCTGGTCACCACCTCCGCTGAGCTATCGTTATACGCCATTGGAACCACGTGCACCATCTTACTCAGTTTACAAGTAAAGGTGGCGAAGGCGTTCACACCTCTCTCTGTCGTGGGGAGCCCAGTAACAAAGTCTATACTCACCACTTCCCACAATCGACTAGGCACAGAGTGAGGCTGTAACAGGCCTGCTGGGTATCCTTGGCGCGGCTGGGTTTGCTGGCAGGTTACACAAGTCTTCACCCATTCAGCTACGTCCAGGTCCATTCGCGGCCACCAGAATCGTCGCCTGACTCTGTCCAGGGTCTTGTCCCTCCCTGTGTGACCCGCTGCAGGTGCTTCATGAGCCTCCCTCAAGACCAGCTCTCTCAGAGGGGAGTCCGGAGCTACTAAGACCACCTGATAGCGCCCTTCCGCCACTCTCCAGATGATGTTACTCACCAGTCGAAAATGCTCGGTGCGGTGATGTTGAGTGGCCAGTAGTTCCTGCTTCAGGGCTGAAAGGTACTCACTGCGCCTGTGTTCTGCTCGTAAGGCACGCAGAAACATGCCTGGTTCCACCACACCTGCCTGGTCCCTGATCTTGGCTGCTGCGCCCTTGAGAGTCACTGCTGGTGATGCTGAGGGTCTTTCCCTTGGAGCTGTGATCTCTTCAAAGTGCTTTCGCTGCGGCTTAGCCAACACTACCAAGACGGGCCATGGAATGGGCAACTCCTGCAAGGCTGTACGGTGTCCCCTTTCTTCGCCAGGCGAGACGAACATCCGGTTGGGCTCCCCTTGCTCGTTCACTCGGGGTATGGTCTCTGCAATCTCCATTCCGTACTCTCGCAGCAAGGGCCGCCAGTCAGCCTGCGGGAAGTCAGGCAACAGGAACAGCGCGGCTGTGCTCTGGGGAGCGTGTCGGGCCTCTGAAGCATAGTGCCTTAGGATGTCTGCAATGCTCACCTTGGAATCCGAGAAGGGTGGGTTACACCACACCACGCGCCCCCTCCACTGTTCCTTCAGGCAATCTGTCCAGAACGTGTCCACCTGCCGGTTCTGCCCCATGAGGTCGCAGCATGCGTCCACCTGGAACCGTCCACCCACACCACCAGACTGCGCTGGCTCCTTCTTTTTGGGGTCCCTGCGTTTGTCCCCAGTCTTGTGGGAAGAGCTAGAGCGCCTCATGGAGGACACCAGCTCAGAGAGGTCAAGCCCCAGCATCCTGGCTTCGTAGCAGGAATACACGCAGGTCAGTCTGCGGACGAGTTCCTGCTGAAGTGTCAGGGCCCATGCTTCTGCATCGTTCTTCAACTTATCCTGCACCTCCACGATGACCTCCAAGTCCTCCCAGGTGACCCTGTTGGGTGCAGGATGGCTGACTCGCAGCTGCTCCGATACACGATCTCGGTATTCCTTGATGCGCAGACCCTTGATGCACTCCTTAACGTCCTGACGATGGAGTCCCCCACTGACTTGCCAGCGTTGAGCGCTGATTCCCTGCGGCGACAGCTCTTCACGTAGGCGAGGCCATCCTGCTCGGCGGTCTGCGCCTTGGCGACCAACATGTCCTCCTTCTCTTTGGTGCCCTTCATCAAGAACGTGGCCTCGAGCTCTGCAACGAACGCCCTCAAGGCCCAAAAATAGTGAGAGTCCTCCGTGCCATCCGGCCCTGTGAGACCCTTGGTGGAAGTTCCTTCGTCCTCCCACTCGTCAGACAGCTCACCATCAGCATCACCATCCTGGAACTTCTTGCAGACTGCCCATGTTGCCCCTGGCGCCAGCTCATGGAAAGGAGGTTGTGCGCAACGCACTGAGCCCTGGTAAGAGTCCCTCGTGGTGAGGTCCTTCAGGACATGACACGCATGAGAGGCCATAAGGCCATTCTTCATGTATGAAGCTCACCACCAGTCATAGGCGACTGAGGTGGAATGATCATCTCCTGCTAGGAGCGAAGGCAAGAGGTCCCACAACGATCTGTAGTCTGGTTTGGAATCAATGAAGGCCTTCTTGGCCAGTGGGCTGAGCGAGTGAAAAGCCGCTGACCTCATATGCCTGCGTATCTTGGCCTCGTGACCCCGCTGTACTTTACCCACCATTTCAACGAAGCGCCTGATGAAAAGCGCCCTATCCTCACTCTTGCCACCCGTGTAGCAAAGCTGGGTGTCAGCCTTGTCAAGCGTGTGACTGTCCCTGTCATACTGATCCATCTCGTCTACGTCGTCAAACGCAAAGAGGAACTGATTGGCTGCAGGCTCTGAGGCTGCTGCTGTTCCTGCGAGCGCTGCTGCTGCTGCTGCTGCTGCTGATGTTGGTGTGGAGGGGCTGGATTCTGGACCCGACCCCTCTGTGCTCATATAGCCAGTGTCAAGCTCCTGACTGCTCCTCTCCCGTGCCAATCGCCGTGCCTCACGCTCTCTGGACTGGGCAGTGGCAGCGCTCGGCTCCGCCTCACCCTCCGTGGTCAAGTACTACGTTAATGCTCAGCAAGTGGGACTAAGGAAGCGTGTCCTCCTTTGGCGCAGAGCTTATTCACCAACAGGATGCAGGCTTAATTCAGGCTGGTTTAGGCCAGTGCACTGAGTGCCCTAGTCCAAGAAACGGCTGAAAGCCGTGGCGCCGCAGGCGCGGTTTTCCCGGATGCGGCCGAAGGCCGCCAAAAAAAGGCCCCGCGCGAGCGGCCGCTCCACGATTTTGGGTATAATTATTTTCAAGCCGCTTAGCAAAAACGTGCATTTCACACAATATTCACTTTTAAACTAGTGATTTGTGATTATTGAAATCGAACCATCCTACCTTCTCCGAAACACAATATCGTCTACCTAGTAGCTTTTATCATGCCAAAAAGTTTCGATATCCAGGAATCCAAGTACTCTATATACATATATTACAAATTTACACATTTGATACGGGACGACGAGAGTTGCAATATGTTACCAACCTTCTGCCATAAAAGACAACTTGCTTGACCGTTTCTGAAGACGGCTCACCACAGCGGAAACACCTTGATATTTTCCTCTGCTCTGCTTATCTGTGTGCTCAAAGCGCCAAGGTTTGCCGTCAAAATATGAGTTTAAGGCAGTTGTCAAAAAGCCCTCACACTCAGTGCTTGCAGGTCCATTGTACTCAATAAAACTCTCCTTCACATAATTGTCTTGTGAGAGCCCCCCTTCTTTTCCCGGGCCGGCGCGGGCCTTCGGCCCGCAATTTTTTCTTCTCCCCCCTCTTTTCCCGGGCCTGCGCGGGCCTTCGGCCCGCAATTTCCCCCCTCCCCCCCTCTTTTCCCGAGCGTGCGCGGGCCTTCGGCCCGCAATTTTTTCTTCCCCCCCTCGTTTCCCGGGCCAGCGCGGGCCTTCGGCCCGCATTTTCCCCTCTTTCCTCTTTTCCGCAGGCGGCGCCCGTGCCCGTGGGCCTTCGGCGCACGGGACGGTTTCCCGGGCATCGTACAATTTCCCGGGCAAACCAACAAAATTCCCGTGGCGCCGGGGGCGCCACCCACTCCCATTTTCTCGGACTAGGCTGAGTGCCCTTGGATTCACACCGTTCTGAACAAGCAGGAGGACGAAACGCGTGCAGCCAGCGCAAGCCCAAAGGTCCAGCAATATGTCTCAAAGCTCTGAATCAACAACAGATGTAGGATGGAGGTTTAATTCAGGCTCGTTTAGCCCAGTGCACTGAGTGCCCCTGGATTCACACCGTTCTGAACAAGCAGGAGGACGAAACGCGTGCAGCCAGCGCAAGCCCAAAGGTCCAGCAATATGTCTCAACGCTCTGGATCAACAGCAGATGCAGAATATTCGTGCAAGAAGGGCTTAGAGCTGGGCCAGTGTGCTGAGCACCCCTGGATTAGTTAAGCCAACGTCCATCAAGAGCACAGAGACTATAAAGACAACACTTCTTCCACCAAGGCACCAGAAATAGCACAAATATGCAGTGGTGTGAGCTAAGCCAGTGTGCTGAGCACCCCTGGATTCACAGAACCACTGCTCATTAAGGGTACGGGAGTTGGCATGGAAGTTCACCCCCAGTCCAGTAAGCAAGAGAGAAAGTCGCCACACAGAGTTGGGAGCTAAGCCAGTGTGCTGAGCACCCCTGGATTCGCAGCACCACTGCTCATTCAGAAGGTCACTGGTGATATGAGGGCCTCACCGGCTGACAAGTACTGTAGAAGAGATAAAAGAATTCTCACACACATTATGATAAAGAACCAGAGAATCCCCAAGTGGTCAACAACACTCCAGGCTGGGCCAGTACTCAATTAGGTCTGAATCCACCAGTCACCTCTGACAAACCAGTAAATAGTGTATATAAAAACCACTCACTTGTCACCTTCAGGGCTGATGTCGCTGCTATGCCTCTGGCAAGCTCGCTCCTGCTTCAGGTTTAGGCCAGTACACCAGGGGTGTCCCTGGATTAACCGCCAGACAAGGTAGAACTGCCAGAGAAACCGTAAGGTGAAAGTCCACTCATAAGGTAGCAACTCACTGCTGATCCGCTTCTAGTTGGTAAGCCCAGGCAGATGCCGCCGCTAATTAGCTCCCAGGTCGCACACTTGCCTTTCAGTTAGGCCAGTGCACCAGGGGTGTCCCTGGATTCACTTCAGACAAGGTGGTAAACTGGAGAGACCACTGGAAAATAGCTCATCAAGGTGGTCATTCACTGCTGATTCACTCTGTCGCTGCCGCCGCCCAAGCTCATGCCGTGCTGATTAGCTTCTAACTGAAGAACACCTGTTCGCATTTAGGCCAGTGCACCGTGGGTGCCCCTGGATTCACTGTAGAACAAGGTGGTAAGGCTGAGCATATCACAGGATAGGAGAAAGCCGCTCATCAACCAGTGAATTCAGTGCTGATCCGCTGCCGCCGTCGTTGGTGACCTTTTTCCGTGCAAGTACCACCAAGTTTAGGGAAGAAGAAGGGTCCGCCAGTGCACCGTGGGTGCCCCTGGAGTCGCCTGACTTCCGAATCCGCTCTCACAAACTGCTGCCGACTTCTCGCCAAAGGGCCTTTACTTCCGAATTAACACTGAAATAAAAAGCCGCTCCGCGCAGGACATTATTATTTTGAAAAAGGATAAAAACAGCAGTAGAATATATTCATAAAAAGGTCGGTATAATAACCACAAAGTACGAATTATTGTACAAAAGCTGTGAGCAGAACTATCTTAGCAATCTAGCACTGGCAACTCATTCCGCCTCTTCGGAGGTGGCTTTCGACAAGCGGTCTGGCACCTTTGTCCCAACGTGCAGGCACGACAAGTGCCGCGCCGTTGGGTCAAAGCATTGGCTCAGTGAGTGTCCTCACAAGGACACTCACCCATTGTCCATCTCGGCATCCTACTGCCAAGCCGCCGAGTCTTATGACTCCGACGTGCTTGCCCTTCGTTTCCAGCGGTACTATGACGCTGGAGATGAAGGGTCCATGGAGCACTTGTGTGCTCTCGTGGGGCAACCTGAAATCTGCTGTGAGTTGTCTGCGCATGCCTTTGCTCCAGAGCCTACGGCTCTGCAGCAGTTCAAGGATGCTGCTGCCTCTGCTGAGTCTGCACCTGTTGAGCATCTCTCTATTGGCCGTGTTGCATTTTCTGCGGTCAGCGGTCCGCTTGCTGGTGGTGTCGCTGAGCCGACCACTGACAAGCAGCTGCTGGCGCGGGCCTCTGCACCTGTGCATGATGAGCCGGTTGACTTGCATGAAGTCAACCGTGCCACCTTTGTGCCGCCGTCTGCCTCTCTGGCTCTCGGCCCAATGGCTCCTGCTGACAGTTCTTTCAAAACATTCAACACTGTCCACCCTGACTGGTTTGACATTGTGTGCCAGGGAACAATAGCCCAGCCAAGCCATTCGATTGGCATATTGTATTTATGCGTACTGGGGCAGTGAGATGGCAATGGGCTCGGAAGGGGACTCCCGAGCCATTGACTTCGTACTATGGGGAGCGAAAGCCTGGACTTGATTATAGCTGGCAGCATATTATCGTCCACCCTTCTGGTGCGCTACGCCGCTGGGAGCGTAATAGGGGCGGCGGCTGGTTTCTGGAAGACGCCACTCAGTTGAAGGCGCCGGTAGCGCCATTCTCATTACCGCTCAGCGTTGGGTACAATCTGACGAGTGTGAAACGTGACGATGATGACTATCGTGGAATTCCATACACGGGGCGTAAGGCTGTACAATCGACGCCTACGAACAGTGACGATTCGGGTACAGGCGCTGTGACCTGGAGCAAGGAGAAGCTACCAGATTCGGATGACCCTGATGACGCGGGTGTCATAGACAGTAAGGAGAAGCTACTCGATTCGGATGACAAGGATGACGCGGGTGTCACAGACAGTAAGCATGACATGGATACTGCCAGTCCGAAATGGGATCCTGCCTCGCCTGAATATGATGACACCGAGGATGACGTCAGCGAGTTCGATGACTTGGTAGCTGACGATGCTGAAGAACAAGCTGAAGCTCGAAAGTTGAAGAGACTGGGACTGCAGTTGATCATGGATGATCAGGGTGAACTTATCTGGGTGCCAAAGGGCACTTCCTCGACCTCACCCGTTCAGCCAGAGGATCAGCCTATCACCGAGCAGAAGTCTGAGGCCATATCTGAGGATACCCCAGCCTCTGTGGTGGAGACTGTTCAAGTACCATCGAAGGAACCAGCTGGGGTGTCCGAAGAGACGAAGAGGCAACCCAGGAAATATCCTGCCTGGTGGACTGCTGAGTACATATCTCATTTGAAATACACCTTAAGCAGTGACAGTGATGACGAAGAAGTACTTGACGTGGCTCCTCGTAGAAAGAAGGCAAAGACCAGCAAGGGGCAATGAAATCAACTGTCTTGATTAGGATTGTCCAAATGCAGATTCTCTGATTAGGAATTGTATAGGTGGCAGATGATGATATGCTAGCCGACATGGGACAGATCGATTAGAGATATGAACTGCGCGCCTTGAAAGTATAAGACTTGAATTCTGCCCATTTGGAGGCTGTTCTAACTTGAAGTAACTATTTGGAGGAGCTGTTGCTCAACCTGTTAATTTACTGGTCAATCTTTCCTGCCATAAAGATATTGCAATTGCTTGAATTGTAGCCTTGTTCAACTGGTATCAGAGTACATGCAAAATCTGCATCAGCAAGTGCTCCAACACTATCCGCATCTGACTTCGGTTCTACCAGCAGTGGGCGCTCCACCTATGACGCCCTACCAGCACACCTTAGGATGGGCGAGCGGTTTACCAGGTGCACCGGCGCCAGCAGCTGGATCAGGTCCCTGGCTGGTACCAGCACCGGCTCAACCGGTTCCCGCACCGGCTCAACCGGCTCCGGCACCGGCTCAACCGGCTCCGGCACCGGCTCAACCGGATCCGGCACCGGCTCATCCGGCGCCGGCACCATTTCAGCCAGATCCACCGGCTACCGGCTCATCGCCTTCTGACTCCGCTGAGCCTGATCAACCGTCACCAGGAAACTCGCCCCCGCCTTCAGACAATGGTGAACCACGACACAGGCGTCTAGATGTGTTGCTATGGACTTTAGAAGGAGCCTCCTTCTGGTTGAGAAATCACCTGTCCTCTTCCTCCGCAGTGACTGTCAGCCACGGCGCTGAGGCACAATATTCTTACCGACTGCCAACCATGCCTGGAAGCGCCAGTCACTTCATAACCGATACCAATCGGATTTGGATGACTATGCGGCACATCGGAGTGGACATCCAAGATCTTGTGCGCCTGACTGAGATTGAGGACAGTGACGCTTTCACTCTGGAAGTGGAGAAAACGCAAGTGGATGAAGCGCGGCGTTGCGCGGAAAGCCGTACTGGAACTCAGCAGAGACGCCTGCCCTTGTACTCATGGGTGACCATCGCGGAAAATGCCTTAGAGTCCGAGTTGACAGAATTTGACCCCCTGAGACTCCAAATTTGGGCAGCATTTTCATCTTCCGAGGCGTACTTGTTTCGAGGAATGGCGGCTGGCAACCAACCAACTCCCGCCACAGTACCGGCTAGACTGGGCGTCAACCGGTTTCCCTCTGGTGTTCCCAGCGCAGAAGAGTACAGATCGCCTGGAAATTCCTTGCCAGCGGCCCCGGGACTCCTGCCAGTAGACCAGCGCCTTTCTCAATTCCCAGGGCACCACGATCTTATGGGAGCGCCTTCCCCAAGTGATGTCTACCGAGAATCCAAGACAGTGGCTGATGTGCTCAAGCTGATCAGAGACATTCCTATGTACCCCTCCTCCGCTGACCTAATCACCACTGCCGCAGATATTGCCGCGCTTCCACCTTTTTCTGAAGCGCTGGTCAATTTTCTGTCAATGGGCGTAGTCACCTTCGCCCTGGGTCGCATGAGTGCTTATCGCCTGGACCTAACCATGATCACCATGCCGGAGATCTTGAAGGAAGTGGCTCAACGCAAACTACAGCCGCGATCCCTAACTTTTCTCAAGCAAGGTGGAATGTTGAACTCGGAGGCCTGGAACCGGCGTTACGCCACTTTGGCGCCTTTCCTGGCCGACGTAGCCAGGAGCGTACTGGATGACATCGCGCTGGTAGGACTAGCGGGGACCGTGATGCGCATGGCGCAGCGACGAGAAGAGACTGCGCGTTTGTTCGCCACTCGTCTGGTATCCTGACACGAGGTAGTCCAGTTATTGGCAGACGCCATGCCCAACTGCCACGCCATCAGCCAGCAGCAGCTATTATATAAGTTCTGGTCTGGACTGCGACTGAAGCAAGCTGTGATGGATCGCCTTATTGAGGATCGGTTGGATCTGCAAAGTCCAGCGGATTGGGAAAGCAATCATCCCGGATCCACCGCGCTGCAGCATATCATCACTGTGGCCACCAAATTGGAGCGCGGTGAAGCTCTGACCGCAGCGCGAACCTCTCCCGTCTCTGCACCTGCGAACCGAAGTCCTGCCTGGAGGAATGGTCGCTCGTCCTCCAGACTTAACGCCGTGCAGGACGCTGGGGAGGAAGACGCTACGGACCTCGACCCCGCCGACCTCAGGGTGCAGCACGCCGTGCCGCCCAGCCCGGCGGGATTGACCAGGCCGCCACGCCGATGCTACGTCTGCAACTCTGACTCCCATTTATGGGCTAACTGTCCCGACGAGGCCAAGAAACGAGCTTGGATTGCTGACGCCCCAGCTCGTTTGGCACGCCGCCGCGCTGCGAATGAATCTCATATCGCAGCGCTGGAGACAGAATGGGAGGATTTGGAAGATGAAGCGGAAGCGCTGGAGTATTTTCAGAACGAGGAATCGGCCGCAGCGTCCTCCTCGGGTCAGCAATCTGCGGAGGAGGAGGACTGAGTGTCCTCCCGCCGGCGGGACGCCGGCGACAGGGCGGTATGGGTAACCGCCCCTGGGCAAGGAGTACAGCCTTCGCCCACAACCGAGGGAATACCCAGAAAGATCCTCCGCCACCCCCAACCCTCTGGCCGCTCGAGGGTACGGATTCACCTGGTCTGCCGATCAGAGGCGACAACGCCATCTCGACAGAACCAGAACCCTACGGGATGAACCCTCGTTGACCAGTACCGCTGTTTACACAGCGAACCTTTCCACTGAGCGGGGCCGGCGAGAACATCACTTGGTGTCCCGGCGCCATCAGCGGTCGCCACGAAGGTCACCCACTTCGTCGCCTGAGCGCTCCAAGCCTCCCGTTATGTTCAGTGTAGATCGCTCCCTTGGAACTGGTGATCGCTGTCCGGCTCCACGACGCGAGCGTGGCGAAACGCCCCGCGTTGACCCCACAGACCTTGGGGATGACCCTAACCCTAACCCTAACCCTAACCCTAACCCTGAGACATCAGTACTGGCAGCACTGGATGAGGATGATGGTCAGGAAGAGGAGACCCAGTGGACCTTCAACCCACTCAACACCCCTGGCGGAAAACTCCTCGACCGCGGGTACCGAGAAAAGCTCCGGTGGAGCGTATGCGAGCCTTGAGGCAGCGGATTCAGGATGTAACGCTACCCGCGGTTTCACACCCTCTGGACGACAGTGGGGAGGAAGGGGGTGGAACTTCAAAAACTGGCCCAGCTTCAGAACCCCCACCTTTTAAACTTTGACCTGAGGTGTTTCCTTCGACGTCTCGACCAGCAACGTGTCCAGCCTTGGCAGAGAGGGCGTCAACCTCAAGCGCAGAGCGCACTACGAGCGCAGCGCGCAAGCGCACTGGAAAACCTCGCAGCAGAACTCCGAAGACTGTACGAGACCGACTGCAGCATGAGGCAGAGGTTACGAGGTTGGGAGATGAACCACCAGGACTTCGAGCAGAGTCACTGGCGGATCGCACGCGTGCTTGGAGAGAGATGACGCACCCGGAGCACATGGCCGCGGCGGCGCTGGTAAAGGAGAATGAGAAATGGAGAGATGCATGGGTACCAGAAGGGTGGCGCAGATATCGCCGCCGCTGGTACAGATGGCATGGGAAGGTCACCCCGGACCTAACGATAACCGAAGGAGCAGTTCAGCTATCTCTGGAGACCGAGTGCGGTACTATCCCAGGTTCTGGTGGAGATGTAGGAATTCCAGACGCCTGGTGCAGTCTATACCGGTTGCACCAATGGAACCAGCGAGAAAGGGAAGCTGCGGAGGAGTCTGCTCACCTGGCTCTACCCTCAACAGCAAGTGGTGATTCACTCTCCCTGGACTCAGCGGAACCATCAGATGCGAATCCAGCAACAACTCTGGATTTGACCTTATCTCCATCCAGTTCTCAGTCCGCAACTTCTGGGTCTGGTGGTGTCAACATTTATGATGTCTCTTCTCAACTGACTTCGGATGCTTTTCTTGATTGGGATCCGTCAGCTGAACTCGGCTCTGCCGACCAGCTTTACAGTGGCTAGAGTCTGCTTATTTCAAATCCTGGAGGTGTGATTAGCCTTAGCCGCAGTGGTGGGTTGTGCCGGGACAAGTCCCCGGGCACCCAGCTAGAAGTATATCTGTTTCCAGTGAAGTAGCTGTTTGTTATCTGTTTAGTTTGCTCCGCTTGCCTAGCCCTATTAGAGCTACGGTCACAGCTCCGGGTGGTGTGCTGGACTTTAGGTTCAGGGTTATCATTATGGGCTCTGATAGCCCCTAGCCAGACCTGTCTCTGATCGGAACCGTGACTCCGCTAGTAGCTAGGATGACAGTACAGTAGTACTGTACTGTCAGTCATTATTTCGTATTATCCGGGTTTCCGAGATGCATGATAAAAGCACTCGGCCGGACTGCTTATGGAGCTTAGCCAGTTCGTTTTCACCGAGCGGAACACCTGTTCTCGCACATTTTGACATATCAAACGTAGTATTCCGATCATTTGGATTTGAAACTGAAATTAATTTCTCACTTGTCGCCAAATCCGCACAGGGTTATTATTTTGTTCGTAAAAATCGACATTTCAATCACGAATGGAGCCCCAAATCAGCCACAATTATCAAATTTAACCGCGCACAAGTAGCGAATCGAGCGCGCGATTTTTAAGCGGAATCGAACGTGTGGCGCCAAAATGCCATTTCTTCCCGCGCCGGCGCGAGGTTAAAATTTTAACGCCACGCCGGCGCTTGGCGCGAGCGCAAAAAAGCTCGCGCCTCGCCAGCGTTTCAGCGCCCTGGCGCTAACCCCCAAAACTCGCGCCACGCCGTCGCGAAACCCAAAAACTGAATCGGCATCCTTGTACAGTCACAGAGCAGCCGCGAGCCTATTCATGATCATGTTCATCATCATCCGATCGGCCAGTCGAGTGCTCGAGTGTCGACTGTCGAGTCCCTCGAGTCGTCGAGTGATGCCGATCTCACGTCAGTCGAGTGATCGGAGAGACTTGAGACTAGAATAAGAATAATTCTTATAAATCTGAACTTACACGTTCGATGCAAACGAAAGGCATCACTCCAGGTTTCAACTACGACGACCCGAATATTTATGAAGAGACGTTGGTTCGACGACATTATATACTGGTTACTAATATAGTTAGGTTCAGCAAATAAGATTCACTCATCGCGAATACTTGTGAGAAAGAAATACGGCCTACGTTAAGAACCCGACTTTGAGGGGCAATAACTACATTGCCTCAGGCTGCATTTAGTGACATATCCAACCACGTTTCTTTTTCAACTATTATGCAATAGTAACATCGTAGACCAGAAGTATGCTTCTTTGTGACGGACTGGGGGTGACGTCTATTGCCGGAGAGAACTTTGGTGTTCAGGTGTGGACACTTAGGAGCATGTACGAGATTTTATTTTCCTCCTGTCCGACTCTATCGTTTCAGGACTTCTACTCAGGTCCAAGATAATATTTTTTTCTAATTAAATCTAGGCTGCGACATAGTTTTGTAGGTTCCACGCGTCTTCCGTATTGTCAACTTCCCGAGGCCGCGTCCACATCCTCTCTCATGCTCCTTTCATAGGGTTTATAAAGACAAGGCTCCTTACAACCACGTCTTCAGTACGTATAAGAACGATGCTGCAGTGTTGCAATATTTGTGTTAGAATATGTGGAAATCTGTGTGTTCTGTGACGAGAACTTTTCCCGACAAGTTGTTTTTGAAACTAGACCCTGAATTCATATAACTAAGGCTTGGGGTGTAGTTCGATTGGTATTTCACAGTTGGTTTTTTGAGGAGCAAGACTTGCTTTGAAGCTTTCATTCCGGCACCCCACTTCGTAAGTTCGCCCCGACTCGAGGAACCCCTAAATTGTTCTCAGGATAAGAATTTTGAAAGTTTGTGAATGGAAATGTTTTCTCAGAAAAAAATAGATGAAAATCTTTGCACTAGGTAGCTTGATATGATGCGATACTATACAACCTAAGTAAGTAAGGTCCTGCATTATCCAGGATTTTTCTTTTAGGCGTCAAGCAAGTGCTGCAAACCATACTGTGTATTGCAGAACAATTGGCGCGTTCATCTCGCACCATTTCTTTTGTGAAGAGCTTGTTTGACACGGTGCAGCTGATGCGTCTTTAATTTACGCTATTTTCTCTTTACATCAAGGGCCCTGGACGGCTGCAGATCCCTGGGATGTGAGTTGCGGTTTCTTGAAAAACTCTTGAGATTGTTCGGGCTCGGTATTCTCTGGTGTATCTCCGTGGTCACCACTTTGGTTTTTTCGCCATAGTCAATGAAAACTCCCTGCAGATTTTAACGAAGCTATGTGATCCTAACGCATTCTAAAAAGGCTGTTGCAGCTCCCACCGTGTTCCCAACCCGGTCCTGAAACACGTCGTAACCTTGTTATTAACAACCATCCTGACAGCGGCGCCCATGGTGATTTTGTGGAATGAGTATGGAACTATGAATCGAAAAAGCCAAGCCCACCCGCAGCTCACGGCGGGACTCTTGTTGTGATATGTCTGTGGAGAAAACATACCCGAGGCTTTCGGTTCCACCATATATCATATATCATATATCCTCTCTCAGTAACTTCGCAAATGCGTTCGCTTTTTTTGCCTGGGAAAAGACGAACAACTTCCAGAAATTCTGGTGGTTCTGGTGCGGTGATTCCGGGGCTCGAATCACTAGAATCTAGAACGTCCTTCATGTTCTACGAAAGCATCGCTCATCCGTCCCATTCCATCCTCAGCAGCAGCTCTCCATCAACATCAGTTCCCTTCACTGCGTGGCGCATTCTACGTTTCAATTGTGGAAGCTTTTCGAAGTTTTGTGCCCCGACTCCTGTGTTGCGTCGGACTGATTTATTGCTCCCCGACTCCTATTCTGCGCGACAACTCCTGTATTTCGCCCTAACTCCCGTGTCGCTCCCCGAATGCCTGTAGCCCACGAAAGGCAGTACGCGAAGATACCCTGAATGCGCTCCACACAACTCTCTCGCAGGTGCATGAAAGATTGCGGAGGGTCTCGGCCAGAAGGGCTGAGCGCAACGCGCCCCCTGGGACATATTTTCCAGCGGAAAGTGCGCACCGCAGCCCTGGATGTGACCCGAGCAGGCAGAAGTTCCTTTGGTCGAGCAGCTGCGTCCGCGCTTGTGTCACTCCTGCTCCACGACTCCTTACTGTCTATCGCGAATGCTAATCAATTTAACTACTCGACCTTCGTCGGTGAGTGGATGGGCCCGATGCGTCGTTTGTTACTTGCTTCTAGGATTGTCAGTTCAGACTTGCGTGATTGTCACGATTCTGGGGTGCAGGGCATGGTCCCGTAGTCTGTGCTCGTGCTATTTTCCCGGCAGTTCGCACTCAGCAAAGCAGTCTCCAAAATGAACAGGCTTTTAAACTGTGCGTACCGTGACTTGCAGACGAATAGGCTTTTAAACTGTGCGTACCACGGTGACTTGCAGACGAAGACCCGATAGTCTTCAACGGCTACTTCGAGGATCACGCCTACACCAATACAACCTCCTGGAGAGTAAGAGAAGCCTCAGCCGTCGTATCTGGTTGGGTATGCGGCGGAAACAATACAGTTGTACTCGTCAGGCAGCCGGATCCCACCTGGGGGTCTTTGAACTCTGGGGATGGCAGCTTTCACTTGGCAATGCAGGTAATAAGAGAAGCCCTCCGTGGCACACCGTGGTATCTTGCTCGTCCCGAGAACTTTGCCTGCCGAGCAGGGTTGTTCTCTTAGGTTTGGGGCACGGTCGTACTGTAAACCTTTGGTGCAGGATAGATGCGGACTCGGAAATAGAGTCCGGACGGGGAGGGTTGGGGGCGGCGGGCGACAAAGGAGCTGTTGGGGTGAAGAGGGGTGGCGGCCTTGATTGCGATGGAAACTCGGTGGGGATCGGAAAGCAGAGTTTTGTGGAGGGGGAGGGCGTGTAAGACCAGCTTTAGAAGCTCCGGGTGGAAGTTGCTTTCGGAGCTCGTGTGCTTCTTGTGGAGTTGTTTGTTGAAGACTGGCTGGGGATACTTGGTGCTGCCACGTGACAGGGCCCTGCCACCTTCTGCGGCACGTCTCTCACCGGTTTAACGGTGGGAATGACCTACTGGTTGAGTGCAAAGATCGCTCGCAGGGCAGTTGACCAGGATGGTGCCATCCTCCAATTGCTGCTAAATACTTCTGCAGTGACCAGTTATTTTGACTACGCCAATATGACAGTTCTTTATAGTGGCTCCCCGCCTAGCGCCGACTTCGAAACGCAAATGATCGGTTTTACAGCGACCAGCACAGATGCCTCGCTCACTGTATTGAATGCTTCGCCGTTTGGCGACTACACCGTGTTCGTCGACAAAATCATCATAACGGGTGAACCAACGCCCTTTCTTTCTTCTTTCCACAACAGCCCCGCTTTTCTCAGTGTGCCTGAGCAGAATCGACCGTACGAACAACAACGGATGATGATGTGAGTCAGGATGCCTTGTTCCTGTATCTGCGGCGTAGATTCAGGGCAAAGTTGCGGTATAGCCGGGGCACCAGTGCACACTCTTGCACAGCCTTTCGTTGGTCGCGTTGCAATTGAGTCATACAGAATACAACGTCCCTCGGAATGTGTAGGGTGGAAGTGGCTAACAGTTCTTCGTTTTGTGTTGGTCCACGGTTCCGCAGAGCGCGTCTTTTCTGCGATGTGGTCGGGTGAGCAGTAGCCTGGAAGCTTCGGAGGGAGGAGAGAAAGTGGTTTAGGCGAGTCTGACTGGCAATCGAAACAAGGCCTGGATTCAACTGGACCGATCTTGCTTTGACGGTTGCGAAGTGATGTCGGAACGTGTGGAGGAGCTAGGCGAAGCGGTGAAGACTGGACTTCCAGTTAAAACCATGCTTTGGAAGAAGTGGGCAAAAAGGCTCTGGAAAGAACCGAAAGTGACGATGACAGGAATCCAATAACGTTGAAACGGGAGTTGGAATATTCCGTTGGCACCGTATTTGTATTCTGATCGACGACGTTGCCCGTAGGGGAGCCGCGTGGCAATAGCCAACTTGGCCTCGAAACTCCACGAGGGCACTTCGGAGCCCAACTCACAGAGACGCTCGTTGGGTGGCATACATGGCGCCCCGTTGTAGCGCATGGGTCTTGGTGTCATACGCTGGCATTCCCCGCGTGGGCATCACAGAGGTGGCCGATAATCCCGGGTCCTCGTGGCAGATGTGTGGCGCTCTTGGTGAGCTAGCTGATGGTTCTCTGTTCCTGGGGAGCAGACGGGAACCCTAAAGTGCTAAATGGAGATTTCGAGGAAGATACCGGAGTGGGCAAATGGAAATATATGCAAGACATCACGGGCTGGAGTGGCTTCGGCAGCCGCGCTCTTGTGTCCTCGGAGTATCCTGACTGGGGGGGGTTGAATTCTGGGAGGTGCGTTGCTTTGTGTCCTCGCCCGAACGTCCTGTTGCAACGGAGGTTTGGGAAGGTTGCTGAGGGTAAAATTTCGCTCCCTGTCACCCTTTGGTGTATTCTGGCGGAGTCAGAAGTTCAGGATGACCTGTCACCCTTTGGTGTATTCTGGCGGAGTCAGAAGTTCAGGATGACCTGTCACCCTTTGGTGTATTCTGGCGGAGTCGGAAGTTTAGGATGACCCGAGGATTGCGCCCCTTTCAGAGCTCCCAGCCTCAGCCCGGGCGCTCTTCGAAGTGCCCTTGCAAGGTGTGAGTTTTGCGGGTGGCTGACTGATTGGGGCTGATTGGGCAGTGGCAAATACTATGTGGCTATTCAGGACTCCGACGATTACGTCGAGCAAACAGTGGAAGGTGAGGGCCTTCGCACCTCACGTAGTGGGAAGCATGTTGCTCGGATCCTACTCCAGATCCTCGAGTGAGCCTGCTGCAGCTCCGCTGGGGGACTTCTCTCGGGTCGGCGGCGCCTTGAGCCCGGGCCAGGGGCCCCAGAGCCCAGGGATGGATATGGAGGTGGTATTGTTGAGGCAAGTGCAAGCATCTGAAATCCTTTGCACATCGGAGGATCTGATATAACTCCTTTGATATTCTCCGACAGTGTGCCTGTTCCTCCATTCGTTGCTGGCGAGTTAAGTTAGGTTTAGCGGACTGGATGGTGTCTTGGTAGCCTTCGAGCTTGTCATTCACTATCCCTGAGATCGAACATTCTCATACCTCCCTCAGTTCCATCGGCGCCACAAGCCAAGCTTCGCCACTGCTCGTGTTTCCGGCCACCCCGGGCATAGGTGGGCAAACAGCATACAAGACAGCGATGAATTCGGGTCCCGGCATAGAGGGTGAAGGCACCGGCGAGGGTTTTGGGGGGGAGGAGTATGTGCATCCGGTAGGATTCTCAACCAACGGTGAATACACTGCAACGTTCTTGTATGCGGCACGGCCTCTGGTGTGTGGCACCTGTATCGTCGGAGCGGAGCTGGGCTTTTACGTGGATGGCGTGCTCATCGAAAAAATGATTCCCAACTACACTGCCTTCGAATTATACACATATGGTCCCTTCGTCCCAACAAGTAGCGAAGTGACATTCAAGTTCATGAACACTGCCACAAGCGGTGACAAAGCCGTTTTCGTGGATAACCTCCGCGTGCCAGGTGGGCCCAAGGACTTGCTGGTTACACTGCAGCATCCAATCATTCTTCCACAAATCCGATGAATATGTCGCACCAGTGTTGTGTTTTAAATTGATGTAACGTAGCCGTGAGTGCCAAGATCGCTTGCTCTTGCCATGTAAAGCGTCACAAAGTCGGTGACTGTCGACGAGGTTAGCAGCCTACATACCTTGATAAAAGGCGTTGGTGAGTGATGGCGCAACAGTTCTGTGATAAAGATGTCTCAGTTTCTTGCACCCAATGAACACGAACGCGAGGCCAAAAGAGAATCCCGTCTGTGCTGGTGAAATCGAGACGCCTTCTTTTACATGCTTGTCGGTCCAGGGCAACCGCTGTAGGGAGCTCGGGTATCAACCTCCTTTGTGATAGGGTAACAGCGAACGGTTTACCTCATAAGACTCTCGGCACCAACTCCCCTTGTGATGGGGTAACAACGAACGGTTTACCCTCATAAGACTCTCAAAGCACCAACTGCCCTTGTATCGGGTAACAGCGAACGGCGTACCCTCGTAGTTTTTCCTCTCGCACCAACTCCCCCTTTGTGATAGGGTAAGAACGAACGGTTTCCCCGTAAGACTCTCAGCACCAACTCCCCTTGTGATAGGGTAACAGCGAACGGTTTCCCCTCGTAAGACTCTCGGCACCAACTCCCCTTGTGATAGGGTAACAACGAACGGTTTCCCCGTACGACTCTCGGCACCAACTCCCCTTTGTGACAGGGTAACAACGATCGGCTTACCCCCTGCACGACTCTCGGGCACCAACTCCCCTTGTGACAGGGTGGGCAGCGAACGGCTTACCCTCGTACGACTCTCGGCACCAACTCCCCTTGTGATAGGGTAACAGCGAACGGTATACCCTCGTAAGACTCTCGGCACCAACTCCCCTTTGTGATAGGGTAACAGCGAACGGTTTACCCTCATAAGTGTTGGAATTCGAGAGTTCGTTTTCACAAAAGCGAGCGTAAACTTTCATTCTCAAAAGATATACCAGTTCGCAGCACGAAACGCCACGAACATTACCAGTTCGCAGCACGAAACGCCACGAACATTAGCGCGCCATCATTACTGATTGGGCGGTCTATGTGACAGTTCACTAATTAGAGCTGACGTGTCACTGTCGAGTTCATAACGACTGCAGTGACATGCCTGCGATGGTCCGATGAACTCTCCGGCCCAGTGTCATAAACTGGGCCGCGATCTATCACATACTGAGTGTTATCGATGGTCATCATATGATCCAACGGTCACGATTAGTTCAGCAGATCTACAGATCTAGATCTAAGGGTTTCACAGGGTTTCTTTAGGGTTTCTTCAGGGTTTGAGCACCCTGACTGCCACACGATGTCTAGACAGTCATGGTTAACACCAAACTGATCAGCAGTCACTTGCAGATTCCAATAATAAGACTCTCGGCACCAACTCCCCTTTGTAATAGGGTAACAGCGAACGCTTTACCCTCGTAAGACTCTCGGCACCAACTCCCCTTTGTAATAGGGTAACAGCGAACGCTTTA
>LGRX02015809.1:0-18894 GCA_001247695.2 Cymbomonas tetramitiformis | reverse complement strand
GGGCGACTCATCCGCGGATGAGTCGCCCTTCAGCTTGGCGACTCCAGCGGGCGACTCAACTGCGGATGAGTCGCCCTTCAGCGCGGCGACTCCAGCGAGCGACTCATCAGCCCTTCAGCTTGGCGACTTTAGCAGAAAACTAATTTGCATGCATTTCGGTTGCAGGACTTACTTTTACCTCCTTCATTGAATGATGTGTTCAATTTCTCATGTCGCTGTAAGAGGTTATGTTCGTCGAATATTTCTAAACAAGAGGTTAAGGATCTTCGCTCTGAATTCTGGACCTTGAACGCGGCATCTCCTAAAGAGAAAAGTCTTCAAGGAATGCAGAGACAATGGATCATATCTACCCTTAAAAAGTCGTCCGACTTTTCAGATCAAGATGCACCAGTTCTCAAATTTGCCATTGGCTCTCAGCGTGTGTGTCGCAAGTTTTATGAGAAATGTTTGCCGATATCTCATGGACGGCTGACGAAGCTGATAAAGGATTTATTTGCCGGAAGAAAACATAACAGGTAAACCAATTTACAATTTTCCTGTAGGCTCCCATTCTTTGCATCAGATTCATTATAATAATATACATTTTTCCCTTTTTAGGCTGCACGGAAACAGCAAACAAGTGCAAGTACAGGGCTTGTCGTATATTCCAAAAAACTCTCTAAAGGTTTCAGCAGCGAAAACCTTTCTGCAGAAGATTGCCAAAGAGCAAGGTCAACATCAACCGGACAAGAAAGAAACACATCTGCCTCAAGGAATGACAAAGCTTGACGTCTACGAAAAGTTTATCGAAGAGCTTCCAGCCTTTGGTTCTGAGAGATTCAAGGTCAGCGAGCCATACTGGTATACGATCTGGAGAAAACACTTCAAGTGGCTTAAGTGTCCGAAGATTTGCAAGTTCTCGGAGTGCAAGATCTGCTCGACCGCAAAGCTTCACAAGCAAGTCGCCCCGGCCGAAATGAGAGGTATGTTAGAAAGAAAACCCAATCTTGTCGTGTAGATAAACACTGCTTGTTCATACACGTGACCACTTACCTGAATGTGTTTGCATTGCAATACGAATCGAAAATCTTTTGCAAGCTCATCGACTGGATGCAAGGGCTGAACGGGAGAAGTACTACAAACACATTCAGAAATCCAGCGCAGCAAAAGGCAACGCGAAGGGGTGGAAATATACTACCATGATCATCGATGGCATGACACAACGTACCACACAATTGCCTCACTTTCGTCGAATGCCCTCTTGGGTCAAAGACAATAAGGCATTGATAAATACCCACTGCATGGGGATACTCATCGAAGGCATCGGTCGTTTTATGGAATTCAATTTCAGTCATAACTACTCTGACAACTCAAACTATCTTGCGAACGTCATACAGCGGGCAGTAGCACGAGTTCATGAGCATCGACGATCGGGTGGGCATCCGTTACCGGAAGTATTGTATCTACAATTGGACAATGTAAGCAGCAATAAGAGCCACTTCTTGATTGCTTATTGTGCCATGCTGGTCAAACGTGGGGTATTCCGCAAGGTGAAGATCAACTATCTGATCGTGGGACATACACACGAAAATATCGATCAGATGTTTTCAAGGTTTTCTGTGGCTTTGAGGAGGCTGAACGTTTGGGACATCGAGCATTTGATGGAGGTGGCTAGGAACTGCTTTAAGGATGGAGTAGTTCCGGAATGTCAACTGATCGATGAGGTGCACGATATCAAGGGCTGGATGCATGGATGCTATAACGAAGTGCGCGATGTCAGCTTCCAACACGCATTCAAGATTTTTTCTGGGCCCACAGGCGACGTGTTAGTGCAGGCGAAACGTTATTCATTCGATCCAGTCTGGCTTCCAAAGGAAGGTGGGGTGAAGGTATTTAAGAGCAGCCTGCCCGAGGGCTCACCATGCTTTGTCGAGCCTAAATCCATTAACGAATTGAGCGCACGGAAACAAGCGAAGCAGCTTGCGACTTCCAGGAAGTCTACGAGCAATCCATTGAAAGAGATCGAGGATCTTGTCATTCAATGCCAGAGGAATCTTTGCTTATGCATTCGAGGTAAGCACTGCACTGCTAGCGATTACGATTTGATTTGTTATATTTGAAATGTAAGTGGCCTTCTTAGTTTCTCGGGTTTTGTTTTGCAGATGTCGCAACCACCGAGGAGGCGGAGCGGCTTCAATTTCTAGCCAAGCGCGCAAATGCTTTTCTTCAAGGGTATGTTCAAATGCAACGTGACATTGCGGCAGGAACGTTCGAACTGAAAGAGAAGACAACGTGGGTGCCTTTGAGGTTACTGGACCCATGATGCCTGTTCCTTCGGGTGCGTTGAGCGCGAACGGGCGAGATGCGGAAGTACTGATTGTCGATGAGCCAATGGCTGATACGAATGCTATTGAACGTGGATACACGGATGCACAACTGGCTGATTACGTGCAGGGCCTTCGGGACTCCGTAGCGGTTCATGTGCGCCCAGTACCTCGTCCTATCTACATCGGGGCACAAAGAAATACCATTGGAAGACGAGCTCGAGATCATCTTGCGCAATACATTCTGGGAGAAACTGACGATCCGGACTACGATGTGAGCTACAGCAAGATGAAGAAAGGTAGCATGGCTGTGTTGATTGCTCCCGAATCCGAGAAGACTGCCCGGACGGAATACCCGTTTCGTATCGCTCTGGGAAGGAGCCGAGGATGGTCGAGATATCTGTACCTTTGTGAGGTACAAGAGCAGCTGCTAAATGAGAAAGGTGAGAAATGTTTGTTGATGTGATTGCGCGCGCAACCTGCTTTTAACATCACAACGTTTTATGTCAATCTAATACCTCTTTTATCTTCTTTCTGGTGCAGGAGAAAAATGTTTGCGGTGGTTGACTTGTGGTACATTTAAGCTCACGAGCGCCTCCCAAAAGGAGGCCCAGAATGCAGACTCCCGGCCTTCGAAGGAGAAGGCATCGAAACCTGAAAGTTTCCGGCTGCATCAACGTACCAAGCAGGTGGCGCCGTATACACCAAGCGAAGTATTAGTAGCATGGGACTGGGACACGGAAGAGGAGCGCCGAAAGATCAATGCAAGCACACAGCGATGGATCCCGGGTGAGCAATATGACTTGTTGGTCAAACGAGTCATCGCCAGCGACATGTCAAAGAGCTTTGAGCCACCCCAGCATAGAACACCCAAACTCTTACTGCGCGACGCAATCATGCCATTAGAGGATAAAGAGGATAAAGAGAACGCGGAGGCTGAAGAGGGTGAGAGTTCAGACGAGGAAGCCTCTTTGTCGTCCTTGTCCGATGATGACGACCAGATGTGTGAATAACTCGATCAGTCCGATGAACTTGTATATAGAAGTTGTAAAACAATAGTATATATTGTGAATATCTAATGTTGAACTATCGTGGTATTACCACGTTTGATTTCCTTGCACTCATTGTATGACTCATGCTATGCCTATACGCATGCTTGGTATGTAAAATTTCACGCATTATAAAGCCTGCCTATCTCTTCATCAGCATTCATTTCTCGCTTTCGCTCACGATAGACCCCACCTCCTACCAGTAAGCGAATAACGATGTCAGCGAACGACAAGCTGGAGCCACAAGCCCAACCCAAAGGGGAACCTGCCGTAGGCGGAGATGAAGGTTTGCACCCTAAAAAACGAATAGCATCGTTTTATCCTGCGTGTATGACTTAACGAACCCACTTGTTTATTGTAGTTCTTGTATCATGGTAGTCGATTGTTTTGACCACCCTTGGTCTGTAGTAGGTCCCTTCAATATATTTCTCGGACGCCCATATTTTTGTGGCAATCCATCGATCATAGATTTAACACGTGTGATGTACGGGTGCACGCTTCGGTTGCAGCCGGCGCCGTACTGAGGCCACTGACATTTGGATTGAGATATGGAGAGTACAATGATGTCGGAGAATGGATTGATTACGACTTCGAACCCTCTCATGGGTAGCTACGGAGGTAGCGATAGTGGCAGCCACTTTGAATACTAGGCAAGCCTCGTCCCCTCAAATCCTTTCGGGAAATCATCGATGGTCAACAGGTCAACATTCCAACGACAATATGATTTTACAATCGCACGAGCGCACATTATTTGCGAGCTCAGATTGTTCGGACGCCCAAGGAATCCTTGGGAACGCGTATCACATGGATGGAACAAACACCACATGTCTGCATGGTCATATAAAACTTGCTTTCACGGCATCCCTGTTCATTTTTTGCTTGCGCTCACCATCCACCCACCTCCTACCAACATTCCAAGAACATGGACGCTCAGCGAATCAACCTGACGGTCGATCCGAAACATGTTTTATTTTTTATTGTTCTGCCCTTCATCCGTGCGAGGTACGATAGGAGAAGGCAAGCGCAAAGGGATTCAGTTGCTAGAATGAGAAACGGCGAATGCCCAGAGTGTATGAGGAAGTATTTTGACCTTTGGGAGGACAAGAATCGGAGGAACGATTCATGGCTTAAACATTTTCATGAGAGGCACGACCCCGTGTGGCGTCGAGCCTCGGAGTTAGAACCAATCCGTCCCCGTTTTCGTCTGACACGCCTTGGCCGCCATCTGTTAAAACTGCAGAGTCACCCGAATTTTCACCCCGACAATCTCGATTGATGACCAGGTATATGTCTTTCTTGGGCAGGATTGCCTTGCTATCATCCTAGCCACAAATTCTAATCCGCCTGTGCATTCCGTGTGCCCGCAGATGATGACACCAAGCCCCTCGCACACACATCGCGGTGCATTGGCTACTTTGAAGAGGCACACGTAGAATAATAACAATAAGAATAACACATAGTCTTCGATATGCAACGAGGTTATGTCATTGTGAGATGACCTTTTGACAATAGTAGGGTGAGATTTGTACTTGTTATGTAACATGTCTTACGTTGGTATGTAAAATGTCACGCATTATAAAGCCTGCCTATCTCTTCATCAGCATTCATCGTTCTCGCTTTCGCTCACGATAGACCCCACCTCCCACCAGTGAGCGACACACCCAGATGCCAGACTACTACATTGTCCTTTCCGTTTTGTGCTTCCCGCCATCCGGGAAAGACGCCGTTCCCGCGAGGAATGCTTTTTGCACGCATGGGTAGAAGAACGATTTCTGTGGGCCCTTGAAACACGAGTACGCATTACATGCCCCGATATCCCTGGCACATTTACCTCAGAAATCATTGTGTTTCCTGTGACACTTGCGCGTTTTTTTTTTCATCCTCGGAGAATTGTGAACGACGACGTCGGCGGCTTAAGAGTCAATGAGGCGTCCTACTTTAATCGGACTAGTTGGATTTCCGGTATGAATTTGTATCGCAGTTTTAACGAACTCCACCGACGATGGTTATATGATCACCATTGGGCCTGGTGCAACGGTTGGTTTCGCAACCTCCTTGACTATGACGCTGATGGTAACGAATTCGTCTATGATCGTGTATACGACCGGCCCTGTTGCGATGATTGCGGAAGGTCAGATTCACTTGTTATGCGAGTGACTTACCCACATCGATACATATGTGTCGACCGCGCGAGTTGCGAGTTCTGGCAGGATACCGATGATACCGAAATCCCAGAGTTGCTGTCCTCCGACTCCGACTAAGGTATAAAAGCTCAATACCTCTTACTCAGCCTTCATTTCTTGCTTTCGCTCACCATCGTGCCACCCCTGCCACCTCCTACCATTCTGAGAGCCACCCGCCTGATGACAGCCCACGGCCACTTTCTCCTTTTCGAATGCGTTCTTCCCGTCATCCGGGAAAGACGCCGTTCACGCGAGGAATCCTTTTTGCACGCGTGGGTGGAAGAGCGATTTCTGTGGGCTCTTGAATCACGTGAACGTTCGCCGCACTGTTTTGCGTACCCCTTTACCACAAATCAAGTCAGAAGACGGGCAGTGTTCCCTGTAACGCTTGCGATATACTTTGGTGGGCCTGACGTGTGGTCAGTGGAAATGCAGGATGACGATGTATATGCTCGACATTCTCGCTATAGGCACTTACATGTCTTTCACGGCGAGGCGTCCTATTTTCGCAACTGGTCTCGTTGGATTTGCGGTATGCACTATCGCGATTCAACCGAACTCCGGCGTAGGTGGTTGGTCGATCACCATTGGGCCTGGTACAACGGCTGGTTTCGCAATCAAGTTACCTATGATGGAGATGGCAATCTATTTTATGCTCGCTTATACACCTGGGCTTGTTGCCATGATCGCGGTTCTCGAAGGACAGTTCTTGAACGTTGCAATGATGACCGAGATATGCCACACCGCTACATCTGTGTCGATCGGGAGGCTTGCGATAGTGTGATTGAGCTTGAAGAAGCTGACGAGGACACAGATTCGGAATGGGGTCATCATTTGGACGACTCAACCGATTCGGATCCGTCGGCGGGATCCCTGCACGATTAGCCACGATTAGTCATAATGCACGATTGTATGAATAGAATACACATGGAATGTAACAACCACTGTGTAATAATGTAACATACAATGATTATAAAAATGTGAAGATCGGGGTTCTTATACCATTGCTTGTACCATACACGTGACTTATGATGTTTTTGTTGCTCGCATCGAGAAGAATTGTTTTCTAGAATAGATGGGTGGTGGCTAAAGCCACCGATTGAGATTCGACCATCAATTCAAATCAAGACGAGTCATCCGCCGATAGTCGACAAGGTCAGTGCAGATGTACTCGTCGCCAATACGGGTAAGATCCATATCAATGCGTCGGCATCGACTGCAGGCAGGCCTCATAGACAACTCGTACCGCGACGGGTATATCCATTGAGGATCTGCATGCTCGTTGTAAAAGCCGTTGTACCAGGCCCAATGATATTCACGAAGCCACCGTTTTTCGAAGTCGTCGAAATCGATGTAGTCTAGCCGGAATCTGAAGTTGTTTGACATGCCATGTCCTTGCCAATGGAACCCTTCATCATCGTAATATGGGGCTTCAAAGGTGGAGGTAGGGAATATCTGCAAGAAATTTCCCCAATCACGAACATCTCCCCAATCGACTTCGAGCAGATCACGTAATTCATAGAAATAGTGAGCCAAAGTTACAGGCATCCAAACATCACCAAACATGCCCGAAAACGTCAAAACTTGTTCTTCCAACGCCCACAAGAAACGTTCTTCGACCCATGCCTGCACAAAGTATTCCTCACGCAATTGACGCATTTTCCGAATGTAAGGAAGAACAATCCCAAACAGGACGTAATGGGTATCCGCCATTCTTGATAATGCAAAGATGAAGCGGTGTGTCTTCCAGGAAGGAATGGAAAATGATTCTCCTAAAGGCCTCAAGCGATTTAAATATTGCCAAGGAGGGCTTGGGCCTCTCAAGGTGAATGCCGCAAACCAATAGGATGAAACCAACAATCACAAGATTGGCCAAGATAAGATTGGCGCGGACAAATGTTGGCCCAAGATTGGCGCGGATTGCGAGTTCTGGCAGGATACCGAAGTCCCACAGTTGCTGTCCGACTCCGACTCCGACTAAGGTATAAAAGCTCAATTCATCTTACTTAGCCTTCATTTGTTGCTTTCGCTCACCATCGTGCCACCCCTGCCACCTCCTACCAGAGAGTGAGCGACGCGCCTCTGCAAACTCGTGATGCCTTCAGTGTTAAGGTTTGGTGTGCATCGGAATCGTGCCAGTATCGATGTAGATGCCATTCATCGCCATGAGATGGTGCACCAACCATGCCCCGAATGCAATTTGCACCAGTGGACTTTGACAACGATGGCAAACCGCCCTTTCCGCCGCCCGCCGATGCCTCACAGGCATGATCTGATATGGGCTATGTGGCGCTTTACCCGACGAACTCGGTTTTATCTGTTTTTTGAATTGGTAGAGCCGGAACGCTATCCCGATCGCGCTGAATATGCATGGGGTGAAGCGTGGATGACTCCGCGATTAATGGTTATTCCAGTCGACGTTGTACGCCTATTGGTCTGTTGGTACCAGAATGACGAAACGACACCTTTCGACGAGTACTGTATCAGTTGCGATTGCCTTAGTTGATCAGGTATAAAAGCTCAATACCTCTTACTTAGCCTTCATTTGCTGCTTACGCTCACCATCGTGCCACCCCAGCTTGACACTAACAACTAACAACTGACCACGCCTCAAGGCAAACTCGTCATGAAATGCGATTATTGTGACCTTCCTGCAAACGTTCGCATATGGTTTAATGCTGGTTCGCATCTTGTTGCGATAAATGAGCATACCGAACATTTCGCGTGTATGCGTTGTTCTTACGAAATATTCATGTGTCAGGAAGCAATGGACGACGAAGACGGAGTATACTGGGAGCTGATAGATTAGTAGACCATTACTTTCCGGCGCCTGAAAGGCGTGGAATGAACTAATTGGCTACTATCCCGAGATCCTTGTGGGAGGACCTAGAACGCTCTAGATCCTCCCACAAGGATCACTTTTTCAATAATTTATTTAGGCACCCCACGAGCTTTCTACAAGTCAACGCCAAGGAATACTTTCCACATGGGACCTATACAAAGTAGTATGGTGCGTGGTTCGACGAGAGTCCATCATATATGCTCCTAGCTAATACATTTATAGCATGTCCCAACCAAATTTTGAACTGCTGCGTTTTTTAAAGCTTCAAAAACGGGATGTATCTTCCACATTTTTTTGCCAATCGTGTATCGATCCTTTGCCACTATATACATGATATATCTCAAGGTATGCAGGTATATTAATCATGTTTGGGTCAAACTACGACTTGGGTCATGTATATTGGACACATCACACGAACGCGGTCACATGGGTAAGATATACACACTCCTTAAGTATGGGGACAATTTCGCATTTTGGGCGTAAGTCTTGGTCCATTTTAAGCTTTGAGGCTAGATCTTTGCCTTGGTGAGTACTTCAGTACTTTAATATGACTTCAAAGTCTCCTTGGGATTTTTTGGGGATTTTTTGAACGTTTAGAACTACCGCTAGAGGTTCTAGAATACGATTTTCAGACCCTGATTATGATGGAAATATTGAATTTCGACGGTACTACACCATGTCATGCGCATATGCGGCGATTAATACGGCTAGCATGATATTAAAGGGCTTACAAAATTAATTTTGGTGATACCCTCGAGGGTTAACAACATACGCACTAACCCGAGCTCGTGTAAAAAGGCCTAGAGTTGTCGGTACCCTAGATCCTTGTGGTAGGATCTAGCATTTTAATTAAAATTCTGTGAAAGCACCCACCCAAACCACGCTAAGATTAAAGGTCAAACCATCGACATTTCAAGCAAACCAATGTTATAGATAATTCAAAAGGTTCATAAATATTGCCCCAAAGCATATGCCGGGCCAAGAAATACGACATACAACGTCGCCATGCCCATTTGCGCTAGATCCTTGTGGGAGGATCTGGATTAAGGATAGTAGCCATAATTCGAGATCTCTTGCCTGGTAGTAACTTACGTACTTTGCAATGTAATAGTTGTAACGCTATGATATGTTGTACGACCAAGCATTGGTTGCTGACTTATGGCTTTTGCGACATATATATGTATATTGCAACACTACTAACACGAGCAAACATTCTACTTGTAATTAAACGAATAGACACCGTTCATGCAACAATGCCCGTGTGATGATAGTTGTATAGCCGCGTTTTTTGACGCGGGGCTTGTGTTTATGAACACACCCAATCCAAAAAGATATCTCTCTCCGTCGATTGCTCGATGATCACTCGAACCACAATGGCAAACCGCATAATGAAGGCATACCGTACCGCATAAACGCATATCGCAACCTACGTGGCTGCCACGTGTCTGCATTACACTGCGCGTTATGATGACGTGACAGGTCACCCGTCGTCTATAAACCGAGAATAGTAACATAAAAACACCGTCTAAAAACATGCATACTGGTTCACCTATCCCCAATAGTCTGTTCATGGCGGTGAAGAAGGATCCTACGGACGCATCACATGCCTACTACTTGGTGAAGGCGCTGTCTGGTGTCACGGAGGTCGGCGGGAGGATCCGCCGTGATGACTATAAACAGACATTTGCTCCACCTGGTGACTCGGTGATTTCGGGGAGATACTTTGAGTGGGCGGATCCAAACGTGCGAGATACATACACCTTAGATACTACGTAGCAAGAAGTGCTTAATTCCGTGTGAAGCCGTACTAGCATGTGATGTTCGCCTAGTTAAGAGGGGGATGTGCACATGCTACCCCTGAGAAAGCATGAGCGGTTGTTGGCACTTCTGTGAGATTCTAGTGTTATGTATATGTATATATTGTAGATGTTGTAGATATTGTTATGTTGTTATGTATATTGTTATGACCTGTACATAATTCGAACAACTTCTCCGTATCATTTGCATATCTCACGCACCCGCAATATATGCAATTTCTGCTTTGCAACCCTTTTTACAGACGAAATTAGCTCCCCAACACCCCGTGAATATGACCCGATGTGAAATTTCGCTTCTCATTGCCTAGGTATGACCTCTAAATACTTCTCACAACTTCTAATAACTTCACCGTATCATTTGCATATCTCACGCGCCCGCGAGACATGCATGTTCTGTTTTGCAGCCAGTTTACAGACGAAATTAGCTCCCCAACGCCCCGTGAATGTGACCCGATGTGAAATACGTCACTTCTCGATGCCTAGTAATAACTTCTAGATACTTCTCACAACTTCTAATAAATTCACCGTATCATTTGCATATCTCACGCGCCCGCGAGACATGCATTTTCTGCTCCGCGGCCCATCTGCGACTTGTATAGCAGCCGTGTGGCCACAGTAATTATCGAAAATGTGAAATATTGCCTTCGGGTGATTTCTTATAACTTCTAACATGTTCTTGAAACTTCTTGCGACTTCTTAATGCCATTTTCATTGATTATGCAATTTATAGTGCAAGCCCGTCCACCTAGCCTTGCTACATGCCATCTGTAATCATCTGAATTGTACGAGTACCACTGAAATGCGCGAAGATGTCATCAATAGCTTCGTGTAGCTCAGTGGTCAGAGCGTCGCACTAGAGAAGCGAACGTCGCGGGTTCAAATCCCGTCGTGGAGCATTTTTGCCATATGACGATATAATATGATTTGACCCGGGTCGTACAGCGAAAATCCCCGCACCGATTTTCAGACCGTATGTAACACCACCCCATTCATGCCCATCAGACCTTGTTACCACATATGCGATATGTGATATATATATATATACTTCGTATATACATACAACATATACAACACACACACACACACACACATATATATAATGATGGATCTTGAATAAATGGAGAAGAAGAAGGGATATCAATCATTTCAATCAGAAATTCAATAAGTTGTCACGATCGCGAGGACTGCGACGACTCGACGATTAGTGCAAATAAGTTAAGCCATCGTAGGGATGCCATCATCATGTGAATAGTTGCATGCATGTATGATGATATGTATGCAGAATTATGCAAGCGTTATAAACATTGCGCGCGTTTATGAATGTATACTTGTATGCGTTCATACAATTATTTCATACACGTGTATGTATATCAGGAATGGTATACTGAACGTTGAGTGCACTCAACTCTGCTTCACTAAGATCCATATCTGAAAAATCTAGCTGCTGATGGGTGACATTTATAAAACCGACATCGTGAAAGCTAGCAGACGCGCTTGCGGATGCGCCTGCACCTGAAGCGTCGTTGCGCTGATATTTGCGGACGAGGGCGGTACTCGGATGTTGACGTGAGATGCGGGCGCGATGATATCGATAGCGAGCGTTTGTATCTGACAATGATTGGTAGGGTTTGGCGGGCATGCATGCGCAGACCAAGGTCGCGCGAGCAATGATTGCGATGAATGATATGCTATCAGGCTCGGCTAGCTAAGCTCGGAAACAGTAGTAATCATCGTAGAATCTCCGGCCGAGTGCTTTATGCACTCGGATATCCGGTCAGGAAAACAGTAAGGTATGCACAACTGTACAATATTACAGTACTGTACAGCACTGTACAGTACTGTACAGTGATAGACAATCACAGATACGAAATCAGGATGCAGGGTGATCTAGGGGCTACTCAGGGCCCATTCTATACCTAAACCCAAAGTCCAGCACGCCACCCGTGGATGTGACTTGCTAGCAGAAAGCAGGAACCGACCGATACAAATAAACAAACACCTACTCACTTCCGTGGAAACATATCACTTTTAGCTGGGTGCCCGGATTTTGAAACTGCCAAAGTTGACAAAACACGGTTTTCGGAGAGCTTCTCTTAGGGTTCAGCCTGCAAGTCCCTGCGGGTGCTTGTGGGAGGGATTGGGCCCTTCAAACTTTCGAAAATGTATGCGAGGACCCTCTAACCTACCCTTTAAAAGCGACTGTCGCCTCCTATGACGCCTCCAAGCCGGTTGGTAAGCGTTATTATCTGTGACCTTCGATTATGACGGAGATGCACACGAGAAGGGTGAGAAGTGTGTGTTCGAGTATTTGATCGGAGAACGGCCTGTACTCGCGCCTCAACTTGCAACTAAGTGGTTATTTGACAATTCATACACTATATCTATCCTATATTATGTATGTAGGCCAGCACCTGTAAGAATATCCATCGTGTAATTATCGGCGTGCATAGAAACCCTAACCCAAACTCACATATTTGATAGCAATTACCCTGTATTTTTAGCACATACCACCCTATGGAGAGCGGCATATATATCGAGATATATTGAAGTGATAGTGTTGCACAGAAGTGGATGAGTAAGCTATACATATATCTTGAAGAATATATGCTTACCATGCTCATTCATGCAGTGTGGAGCTCATAAATTATGATCTACCAATGATATCAAAACTTTTCGTACAACCCACCGTAAGGGAATTCCTGAAAATAAGTTTTGCACCCTGAATCCATTGCCCCGCCAAAGCAGTCGTAATTAGTCCTAATCATCCAAACTAAGTTTCTAGGACTTAATTCAACTCATAAACCTTTCCGAAACGCCATGGGTTTGGCACCCAAAAGCGATTCACGACGGAGCTATGAGCCATTCAACCCACCGTAAGATTCTTAGAATAGGCAAGAGTTCTATTCAGCGCGTGACGAAGATGTCCGAGAGTGACGTCCTGGTTCCCCGCTATAATCTTGTGTATTGTGTCCGTAAGGTCCATTGGTGCTATGCTACTCGGGTCAGGAATTTGCATTGCTTCACCTACTTGTGTCGCATTTAACCACCCTTTATCTGAGAAGAGCCCTCCCATTTCAGGTTCATTCATATCGTGGGCATTGTTTTCTGGGCCTGATCCTCCGCTTAATACATTTTAAAGCGGATTCATTTCAGTGTTCCGTTTGGGTTTACTTGCATGCCTGCGAGAGGTTTTTAACGGCCGCTTGCTTGTATTGATATCTGATTTTACTTTTTTGGTACTTATGTTCCAAACTTTCTCCCATATAAAAAAAAATGGGTGGTTATAATTTTGGAAGTTCTTCTCATCGTACGAAGCGGGGTCGTTAGGATTCTTACGCGTGGCTCTTAGGCATATATTGAGGAGTGTTCTAAGAATCTGCATTTGGTATTAGGCTGAGATTGAAGATTATGAAATGGAAGCAAAAAAGGGGGAAATTTGCACCTATTTATCGTATGTTTGATATTGTCATCGTGTTCGTCCTTGACGACCACATAATTTGCGTCATCAATCAATCATCCTTTAACAACAGAATTTGCGGTCTCATCCCAGCATGTCAACATCTCGTTCACGTCAAATGGACACTTCATGCGAAGGGTGCGGGGACCCCGTACGAAAGCTCCAGCCACACAGAGTTGTTCCGCCGTCTCGAACGTTCTCCGTGACTGTGCTGGCAACCAGAACTACCAGGGTATCTGCTTCCGTGTGCCATGCTGCGCCACCAACTCCAGGAAATGGAGTGGGAGTGACTTATGCATGGCTGCCGCGCACTCAATACAGACCGAACAGCCCCAAAACTACGATTTTTTCACCCTGGGACCTAAAAAAGATTTTTCCAAAAACCGAAACCGGTGTGAACCTTAGAATGAGCCAGGCGAAATTTTGCGACCCTCCAAGCTTGCATATGCCACCCCTCGTACATCGCGCATGGCTCCCGCACACTCAAAACAGGTCAAGCAGCCCCAAAACAACGATGTATCTAGTATAATATTGGGGATTTGCCTTGGTCAAGTGTTAAAAGTCGAGAGAGCTGGAAAGTGGTTTACGGTGTCGACATGTTATGTGAACTGTTTTCGTTCCTCGGACTATAGGTATTTCATGTATTTCTAAAACTGTCAAAATATGCGTTTCAGTTATATTTTTCACGAAACGATAATGGCAGTTGTACACAGGTCATGCCGTTTTTCTTTTTGATTAGTGATAACTCGATAACTAAATAACGAATTCGAATTTTGATTTACTCTTTACTAATTGTACATTGAAATGTTTCCGAAATGTTTGTGGAATACCGAATGTTCGATACCGAATGCTCCGAAATGTCAGTGGTATTGCGCCTTCAGTTCAAGCGAGCTTTCGTTAGCTTCGTTAGGCTCTCTACGTGACGAAGGGTCAAAATACCGTACGGAGCGTCGCAGAAATATGTGAGAATTATGCATGCACGGAACAAGTTCTAGACGGGTAAATATGTTATGTCATGAGGTGGAAATGATGAAGAAAGAGGGCTTACCATACCCTGATTGGTCTGCCCAGGGAGGTGCACGCTAACAGGCATTACGCACCCTCATCAACTTAATAGTTTACTACTCGCACAGAGTCAACTAATGAATGAGCAGTTTCCCTTGACTTACATTTGTGAAGACGATTTAGGGATGAACAAGTACGTTGGTAGCCCGTTCCTCGGGGAATCGGACTGCTAAGTCGGATTTCTAAAAAAAGTAACTGAATTCGATTTATGGCATATATATCATTAAGGGATAAGTTTACATCGGGGGCTGACATTTCATTTTAATCCACATCGGGGGCCGACATCTCATTTTAATCCACATCGGGCGTACACTTCATTTTCTTTAATCCACATCGGGGACCGACATTTACTTAATCACATCGGGGGACATCTCATTTTAATCTACATCGGGGGCCGACATTTGATTTTAATCCACATCGGGGGCTGACACGCCTAACCGTTTCACATCGGGTGTAGACATCTCATTTTAATCCACATCGGGGGTTGACATTGCATAGCATGCGTAAACAGACGACACACGCAACGAAATAATGTAAACGAAACATAACTACGCAAATCCAACCGGTAGATATGTAACTCGTATTACGATAAGCATATCTACCGGTTGGATTTGCGAAATAATGTTTTTTGGTGCCACAAACGACGAAAGACTGTCTTGTTTGGCGAAATGAAACAGTTTTTCACTGCTGGACACTCCAAAAAACATCATTTCGCGAATCCAACCGGTAGATATTTTCATCGCGATATGATTTACATATCTACCGGTTGGATTTGCAGAATTATGTTTCGTTTACATTATATCCTTCCGTTGAAGGTAATGCATACCCCCGATGTGGATTAAAATGAGATGTCTACACCCGATGTGGATTAAAATGAGATGTCGGCCCCCGATGTAGATTAAAATGACATGTCAGCCCCCGATGTAGATTAAAATGACATGTCTACCCCGATGTGGATTTAAATGAAGTGTTCCGCCTGATGTGGATTAAATGAAGTGTCTCCGCCCTGATGTGGATTAAAATGAAGCGTCTGCCCTGATGTGGATTTAAATGAGATGTCGGCCCCGATGTGGATTTAAATGAGATGTCGGCCCCCGATGTAGACTTATCCCTATCATTAAATATGACAATTGCAATGAAATCGGCTGAGAATGATCTAGGACCTGCTCGTTGGACTGCCACCGTCGGAAATCTCTTCACTGTAATAATTCATCACATGTTACACAGTGTTAAGGATTGTTGGATGAATCAGTGTGAGCCGATGACCATACTAAAGGTGATATGTCCCACAACAAGTTTCGGTAGTTTTTTTTTGACATTCGCGCGCGGTGGGTTTGGGAGTTTTGATGATTGTTAAGTGGTGTAAATTGGGTGAGGTGTGAGTTTTATGCATAAAACTTGATATGCAAAGCATCATGTCGAAAAAGTAAAAATTGAAAAAATTATGGATTATTTTCGTTTTCAGATTTGATAACGTTTTTGATGCTGACTTTTTCGCAGGCTGAAAACCTAGGCCAGAGGTCTTTGTGGATGATGAAGAATGACGACTTTTGGGTGTGGATGATGGTGATGATCTTGAAGGTGACATAGGATGACGTCATGCATGACTCATCGTCAAACGAAAGTGGGACCAGAAAGATAGCGTTTCTGACAATAACGAATGTGCCACCTCGCAAGATGTTTAGTTTTTGTTAGCCAATGGAAACCGTGGGCCATCGATCGATCGATACGATGATTTGCGATCTAGAATTTGATTGGTTGGGCGGTGAAACGATCCCGCTAGCGTTCGATTTTCAAACATATTGTACACCATAATTTGAAGCTCATGTATTACGGCGGCCAGCAGGATATGCCTGGACGAATTGAGGGAATAACATGATTGCCGATCGCTGTAGTTTCCTCACGGGTGTGCATTTATTTTGGAATAGAAAAGTGACCTTCCTGGAATATAAAATAAATTTTTTATCTCTATGACGGTCGAGTTTTTTCCGAAAATCGATACCGTTTTTGACTTAGTCGCGTAGACCTCCCACGAGTGCGAGCCACGGGCTGTCACCCCACTATTCTGCCACCACTCTACCCCCACCCCTCCGGGTAATTTTGGGGATGTCCTGTGGTGCATTTGAGTACCAGTGTCGACAACGGATCCGGGTCCAATCCGAATTCGTAGGACGGATCCAGAAATCTTTCAGGCTTCGACGCTTCGGATCCAGAAATTTGTTTTAATCCGTTCGTATCTGTACCTGTCGGAGCCAACGAAAATCAGGCTTCGTTCGAACGGATACACGAAATTTCAGGATTGTCAATGTATCCGTACTCGAAAATCCAGAAAATGTCTGGATTAGTCTCCGTGGATCCGTTATATTCCATGCTGCCGATCGAAAAGTCAAATGTCAAATTATTAATTGTGATATGAATTTCGATTGTCAAGGGATATAAACTAATCAAAATGTGGGCAAATGTCACGGAATTATCCTCTTAGCACATCTGGGAAAGCAGGGCCATATTGGCAAACACCCTGAAGGATGTGGGTTCAAATTTTTACTTGGCAGGTTTGGATTCGCAGAATCGTCGGAATTGACGGATTCTTTACGGATCAGGATTCGATGCTTCGAATCCAGTAGAATTTCAGGATCTGCCCGTATCTGTATCTTTCGAAGCCGCTTAAATTGAGGATTCGATAGGTCGGGTTCTGATTTGTGTCTGGATCCGGAGCAACGAATCCGGATCCGTTGTCGACACTGTTGAGTACCTCGCACGCCCTTAGACCTCAAGGGAATCACTCCAGAGCGGCCCATCTGCTCACCCACCCACCACACTGAGGACCCCCTCTGGACCTCTATGACTAACCCCCGGAATTCCTGCAAATTTTTGCAGGCTCTTCTCGCCCCCCTTAGCCCCCCGGCGTGCAAATTACCCCAAGGTACCTACTTGACCCCTGTGCACCGAAATATGGCCATTGGGCCTACGCTACAGCTCGCACAATGCAGCTGAATCACTACCCCTGGCTTCCCTCCAGAATTGGAGGGCAAACCGTCATAGAGATATCGGGGGCCAGTCACCTTTAATTTCAAGGGGTCTACGGCCACCCCAGGGCCCAAGGGGGGTCGATTGGACCTCCACAGGGCTTAGTAGATAAGTTATGATGATTTCCTACCGGGGATGCTGATTTTGAAGTTGGGTCGATATCTCTATGACGGTCGAGTTTTTTCCGAAAATCGATACCGTTTTTGACTTAGTCGCGTAGACCTCCCACGAGTGCGAGCCACGGGCTGTCACCCCACTATTCTGCCACCACTCTACCCTCCAGCCCCCCGGGTAATTCTGGGGATGTCCTGTGGTGCATCTGAGTACCTCGCACGCCCCCTTAGACCTCAAGGGAATCACTCCAGAGCGGCCCATCTGCTCACCCACCCACCACACTGAGGACCCCCTCTGGACCTCTATGACTAACCCCCGAAATTCCTGCAAAGTTTTGCAGGCTCTTCTCGCCCCCCTTAGCCCCCCGGCGTGCAAATTACCCCAAGGTACCAGCTTGACCCCTGTGCACCGAAATATGGCCATTGGGCCTACGCTACACCTCGCACAATGCAGCTGAATCACTACCCCTGGGCTTCCCTCCAAAATTGGAGGGCAAACCGTCATAGAGATATCGGGGGCCAGTCACCTTTAATTTCAAGGGGTCTACGGCCACCCCAGGGCCCAAGGGGGGTCGATTGGACCTCCACAGGGCTTAGTAGTTAAGTTATGATGATTTCCTACCGGGGATGCCGATTTTGAAGTTGGGTCGATATGTCTATGACGGTCGAGTTTTTTTTCCCGAAAATCGATACCGTTTTTGACTTTATAGTCGCGTAGACCTCCCACGAGTGCGAGCCACGGGCTGTCACCCCACTATTCTGCCACCACTCTACCCCCCACCCCTCCGGGTAGTTTTGGGGATGTCATGTGGTGCATTCGAGTACCTCGCACGCCCTTAGACCTCAAGGGAATCACTCCAGAGCGGCCCATCTGCTCACCCACCCACCACACTGAGGACCCCCTCTGGACCTCTAAGGTACCTACTTGACCCCTGTGCACCGAAATATGGCCATTGGGCCTACGCTACAGCTCGCACAATGCAGCTGAATCACTACCCCTGGGCTTCCCTCCAGAATTGGAGGGCAAACCGTCATAGA
>LGRX02015807.1:20744-63879 GCA_001247695.2 Cymbomonas tetramitiformis | reverse complement strand
ACCGTGGATTACATATGGTCGGCGTGTGGACCACTAAGTCCGCACGGATAAACATCTGATTATGCAATCTATCATTGGTTTGCCCATCCAGGTACGGAGAGATTTTGAAGATTGTCCAGCTGGAGCTGCCTGGCTGTAGTCAACTGCTACTGAAGGCCCGCTGGTTCCCACGAGCAGCAGCGCTTGCAGACGATGTTCCCAAGAACATATTTCTGCGCAATGGCATGCCATGGAGAGTAGATCAGCCGTTCGTCCGAGTGGACAGCATTGAGAACCAAGTGTGCATTCAAAGCATTCCTGTCATGCCGACCCGACTTGCTCGTTACACAGGAAACATCGTTCCGATGCACATTCGGCAACGCACTGACCGGCTTTTCATTGTGCTTGATCGGCAAGCGGACTTCTTTCGCGACCTTGGAGACAGCAGCTCTGACGAAGAAGAGTGGAGAGATGGTGTAGATTCTGACGAAGCACCAGAAGATTGATGCCGCCATGAACTGGAGAATATTTCATTGTAGGACCGCATGTCCGCTCGTATGTAATATATAATCCGTATGCAATCCATACGTGTGTACATAGTTTATTTTGTAAATAGCATAACCCTGCGTAAGAGTCACGTAGTCCGTCCGTACGGACGAGTGTATCCAGCTTTCTACGCATAGCATGTTCCCTGCTTATTCCGTGCGCATATGTATATGTCCTTGGCGTCCATCCGCATGGACGGCGCATGCAAATAACACTCCATATCGGAGGGAAGGGGAGGGGACACCCATAGAATGTCCACACGCACCCGTGTCGTTGTCCATACGAAGTCCGTCCGCACGGACAGATAGTCGCGCCCATGTAAACAAGCCAAGGCAGACTCCTTCATGATGGCATATGCTGTCCATCCGCATGGACGGTGCATGCAAATAACACTCCATATCGGAGGGAAGGGGAGGGGACACCCATAGAATGTCCACACGCACCCGTGTCGATGTCCATACGTGATCCATCCGTACGGACAGTTAGTCGCGCCCGTGCAAACATGCCAAGGCAGACTCCTTCACGAGGACATAAATTATGCTGTCCATCCGCATGGATGAGCATGCGAAAAACACCCCATTGCAAATTTGGCCTTGAAAAGCACCCCATGGCGTGTCCATAGGCGGTCCATGCGCATGGACGGCAAGAGTCCATACGCATGGAAGGTGCAAACGGGCTCCGACTGCGAAATACACATGTCCTTAGGTAATCCATGCGTATGGACGGGGTAAGGACGACTGGTCAGGCTGGACAATCAGATGGACACCCTGAGTATAGTATTTTGGGTGTACCCCAGGGAAAGTCCAAAATGTTCAGCGTTTCCGTCCGTACGGACACATTGCGGAAATTCGGACGGATTGCATATGGACAGAAAAAACCTTCAAAACGTTTTGACATGTGATGTCCATACGTATGGACCTTTTCAAAAGCGTACGGACTCCCAGTCCGTCTGAAAACCGTCCGGGTGGACTATGATAGTCCATCCGGATGGAACGGCTTCGTTTTTCTAGGGTCCCACTTGCTAGCGAAAACGCTGAGAGGGTCAGGATGATCCCCGGCCTCGTCAACCGTACTCGCAAATCCCTTCGGCCCAATATCCTCGACCACCGCCCCTACCTTCCGCAAATGACACGCCCCGTCCACGTCACTGTAGCCGGAATCGGAGCTGTCCGAAACCAACCCTCCCGGCTCCTCAGACTCCCCTGCTCCGTCCGGCACCGTTGTGCTGGGGCGCACGCTGACCTCACTATCCTCGGACCCGGAGGAGGGTTCTGACGCTAGGCCTGCTACGACATCGTTGGGGGAATCCTCGTCGGAATCTCCCCCCCCTTGTTGCAAGCCGACGCGCCAAAAGACCCATCGGGGGCGAGGTAGACAACGAAAGCTTGCTCCTCTTTGGCTCGGAGGGCCCGCAGGTCCCGACGAGCTCGACGTTGACTCAAAATGACTCCCTGTACCAGTGCCATTGCTGTCTCCTTGGGGCGACCGGGGTCCGGGGATCCCGGCGAACAGCCGGTGATGACGACCTCTTCCCTGCCCTTGGTGAACCGGACCGAACCCCAATTCTTATAATCCAGTGTAACTGGAGAAAGGTTTGCCAGCCAAGGACCTCCCAAGATGACATCCACCTTGATGCCTATTACCCGCAGCTTAAGGTGGCTTAAGCCACCTTAACTTGAAGGGCTCATTGGGGCTTCCTCGGCGGTGCTTTCAAAATTTGGAGACCTATGTCGTCAAGATCTTGAGCTGCTCTTTCTGCAGTGTCTTATCAAAAGTTTGATCTGAGTTCATCTTGACCCTCAGAATCTCGGTTGAAGTAGGGTGGGTATTTCCCAATTTTCCTTAAGATGGCTCAAGCCACCTTAAGCCAATTAGCTCACGGGGGCTTCCTCGCAGGCGCTTTTCAAAATTTAGAGACCTATGATGTCAAGATCTCGAGCTGCTCTTTCTACAGTGTGTTGCCAAAAGTTTGATCCGAGGTCATCTTGACCCTCAAAATCTCGGTTGAAGTAGCATGGGTATGCAAAAAACCGGGGAAAATTGCTCAAAATGCACTAAATGTTGCACCCTCTTGGATACTTCCCAAAATTGCTCACGGGGAACTTAAGCTCGCCGAATAGTGCATATGGTGTCTAAAAGAAGACATTGTCGCCGTCATTTTGAGCTAAAAAAATCTAGTTTCCGGTACCGATAGCTCCCGCAATAATTGAAAACGTTAAGGTGGCTTAAGCCACCCTAAATCGCTGTTAGGGTGGCTTAAGCCACCCGAAGGGTAATAGCCATTGAGGTCAAGGGGCATCACCCGAAGCTCGACCTGCTGGCCGTACGCTCCTTTTGACGTCTCAGCAAAGAGCTTGGGCCTGATGCAGTAAATTAGCATCATACGTGGCGCCGTCAGTCACTCGAACTCGCATGGCTTGCTCGTGGCGCACCGGCTTGACGCCGGTGAGCTTCTGCAATGTACTCTTCGCAATAATGTTGATGGACGCTCCAGAATCCACCAACACCTTGACTCTGACGCCCGCGATCCAGGCCCAAAACAACAGTAACGTCGGTGTGCGACTGTGCCTGTCAAGACTCCTCGGGCGCGCTCCCATCGAGGACACCGCTGCCAGGGACTCACACCAGCTCGGACTGATATCGCCGTCCTGCATTATGCAGTCCAGGCGGGTGACTGACGTTCCTCCTTCTGCGTCGGATGAGTCAGAGTCCGGGAGGAAGTAAGTGCACGCGTCAGCTAGCAGGCCGATGGCGACTGCCTTCTGAACTGCACTTCGCTCCGGAAAGTCTGGGGGGGGAAACCGCGACCTGAACTGACGCTGCAGCCAGTTTAGCCGCTATGTGCTTTCTGACCTGCTCGCCCCGGTGCATCAGCTCATTGTCCTGCTGAAGTTCCCTATTTTCCCTATCCAACTCCTCCTGTACGAAGGCGTGGAAGTCCGCATGGCGCTCTGTTGTGGTAGAAGCCGGTTCCGTATCCTCCAACTCGTATCTGCGTTGCAATCGAGAGGCTCGAAGCGCCTTGTCTTCAGCAGACAGCCATGGTCTACGTTTCGGACCCAAGGCCTGGCGAGCCCTGCTTCTGGTCAACCACGGCCGACTGGGCCTCGAAGTTCTCTCTGGTGGTGAGAGTCGTCTTCTCCCTCGACGGGCTTGGGCTTGGCTACGCGAACGAACCGTCCGAACTCCTGATCCAAAATGGCTCGGCGTCGGCGGTTGAATTCACGTACCCTGACGAGGCGCTTCAGGCGCTTCTCTAACTCTTCTCGATTCAACTGGGGCTTACTAGTTGTAGGACCAAGCGGGTTCTTCCTCACTCGCCTTTGCCCTGCTCTCCAAAGTGCAAGGGACTTGACCGGTCGGACCTCTGACTCTTCCAGCTCCAGATACCTTTCTAGCGCCCTAATGGCGGGGCGCAGGCGAGCACCTGGCTGCTGGGCCTTAAAGGCTTTCCTAACTCTAGTGGGTAAACGCTGAGCTCTGAACTTCCAGTGCCCGCGAACTCTCGCAACGCCCGACCCCTGGTTCTCCAAGTGCTGTAGGTAGACTGCCCGTGGCTCAACTGTGTGGCTTGACCGGTTTTTATCCCGGGTGTCCGCACCGGTGATCCAACAGAGCAGCTCCCACGGCTCCTCGGGACGCGGAACCGAGGCGGTCGCTGGGGTTCTGGCGGACTTCCAGAAGTTCGCCTGCTCTCTCTGGAGGCGTTGCTCGACCTGCTCCCGCTCAGGAGGCTCTGGGTTTCCTGTGCGGGTGGCGGCTAGCATGTCCAAATCTCCCTGTTCACACTCCCTGACCTGACTCTGGTTCCTGAGGTGGCGCCTAGCGCTGCTACTAAGATGCCTCCCGCACCTTCTCCACCTATCACGCAGCACCTGCATCGCTGTGGACGCCGGCGCGGGGCCCTTCTGCACCCCTGACCCCGCTGTCACGGGGCTCGCGCCATTTACTGCGGGGAGGGCGCCCCGGGCTGGGGAGCGTCCTCCGGGACAAAATCCAGTTCAATGGCAGCCAAAGCTTCTTCTACCATCAAATCGTCCCCTATTAACGCCAGGGTGTCCTCCAGGAGGCTCTTGGCCCACTCTTTTGGGCGCTGCTTTGCCTGCGGACAGTCGCGGGCGTAATGGTCCATGCCCTTGCACAGACGGCAACCCTCGTACTCCGGGGACCCGAATCGCTGCCCCGTGGGTGTCGGAGTGCCGGCGGACGTCGCCATAGCCACCAACTCCTCTGTGACATCCACGTGGGTTAGCAGCTGGATCGAGCGGCTCGTCTTATCCTGGCTCTGCCGTAACTCCCGCTCAGCCTCTATGGCCCAAGTCAGGAGTTTGTGGCCGTCTTTACTGGCTGTCCTGCCCAGAGTCAGGACCGAAGAGTTTTGCCTCTCGGCTACAAGGAAAACTCTCCTCCTTACCTCTGGTATCAGCCCAGTAAAGAATATGTCCAACAGCTCCTCCTCTGGCACAGGAGTGGTGAGCTCGTGGATAGCCAGCATGCTCACGATGTCGTGCGCGAGGTGCACTCCATCCCAGAACTCGCGGACCGTGCGAGACTGTCTGTCCTGACTCTGACGCACGCGACGCAGGAACGGACCAATCGACGCCATCTCCCCTTTGTCGGGCATCACTAGCCGCGCTAAGGGGACCACTATCACGTCCAGGGTGAGGCTCTTACCGTCCCGGGCTTCCTTCAACACCGAAGAAAGCTCGCGGTACTCGGAGCTCAGTGAGCCGAAGCAGTGTCTGGCCACTTCCGACAGCAGGGAGTGGTCTGACAACACCGGCTCCTCACTCCCGCCCGCCAGCGTGCCCAGACGCACCATTTCCATGGCGTAGCGCACTGGCTCCAACTCCCGAACCTCTCTGACTTGCCGGACAAACCGAAGGAGCCGACCAAAGACGTGGGACGACCCCTCCACCTCCTCGTGGTATTTGTCCACCGCCTTTTCCATGGCTTTGAGGGCTTCCTTAAGGGCGTGCTGCTCGTCCTTTCGGCTCGCAAAGCGTCGTTCCCGGACGTAGCGAGAGGACTCGGTACGGAAGGTGAAATGGCTGTCGCCATCCCCGTCCTCACCCGGATCGCCGCCAGGACCTCCGCCAGGACCCCCCGGTCCTCCTGGCCCTCCAGGATCATCATCACCCCCCGAGCCTCCGGGTTCTCCATGACTGCCGACACCGTCTCCCCCGGACTCCTCCGGGGACTCGTTTGGCTCCGAGTGCTCAGGTTGAGAGATCATCCCCCCCCGTCTCCTGGTGTGTCCGTCGCAGCAGCAAGCGGAGGCGGTGACACCACCGGAAAGCTGTCGAAAGCACCGGGCCACACGTCCGCGGAGCAAAACCCACACACCGGCAGGTACACAGTCTTCAGGAGCGCCTCCGCACTTCTCTTGGTGCCCACTCGACACGTCCACATCTGCACCGGACTCTCCGTGTGCCCGCACCCGCAACGAGCACAGTTCTCTGTGACGGTCGCCAAGGCCGCCGTGAGACTGTGAACCACCTGGGACCCGAGGACTATGTCATTGTCCGAGACCCTCGTCTTCAGCACTTCCTGATCTGACTGGTAGGATGCACGAACCAGGGTAGATATCTTCCGCGGAGGTGACTCGGCCGGCATTGGGAATTTACTTCGGCCACATTTCGGTCCGTCTCGGCCCGAACCCAAAATTGCCCGCCGCAGGCGCAAAATTTTAATTTTAAGTATGACAATTTGTCAAAAATCGATAAAATTTTGGAAATTTGTCGATTTCCCCCTCAATGCGACTCGGCCCATCCGCAACTTTTCCTTCGGCCCGCCTTCGGCCCGGGCCTCCGTGACACGGCCCCGGGCCGGCCAATCCCAGGAAGATATCTTCCCTGGCACGAACCCAGCGACCTGACCAAGGGAGCGATACCTACGGGCAGCGTCGTAGAACAGGAACTGGGCGCCGACCCCCTGTTTGCCATGCGCGATCACGTTTTCACGGAGGGCGGCGCAGACTTTTACTGGGAGGGCAACAAAGTCCCATGTGTGCGGCGGTTGCACTGCCACGCCCGCGTATGTCTCCTCCGGCGGGCTATGAACGTCCCGGTTCTCGACGTCACAGGTGACGACGGAAGCCGGCTCTACCAGCAGCTCATGTCACTCTCGGGAGATGGGCGTCTCCTGAACCGGACTCGACACTACCGCTGCGGGCCCTCGATGTCCACTACCCTTCGGTACATGGGGATGTACCCAAGGGCCTTAGGTACAGAACGATGTACCTAAGCCGTACATATTAAATCAAGGCCCAAATCCGACGTTTTGTGCCCCTTGTAGTGACAATTAACCAATAGACACCCTCTTCTATATATTATGATCCGACATTCGGATCCGATCCGTACAATATACGCTCTGATGCATTCAAAATCACTCTTTTTGAAGAAAACAAAAAAAACCAGGTCAAAATAAATATTTTCCCGCCATATTCGGCAAGCTCGGCATTGTTCTCTCTGTGAACGTTCGGCTGGATTCTGGTAGTAGACCTTGATAAAATATAATTCATATGTAGTTAGAGAATCCAAAAAATCCGCGCTATTGACCTTGCTCGCGGTACGTATACAACTCGTCGCGCAATAGGGCAGCTTCTCCAAGGACGCGAGGTGAAGGCACACGCTGCAGCCTTCAACTCCAAGTGGAGTTCCGCAAGCGAACGGCAGAAATCCTACAATAATTGACAAGAGCCTTCATTGTGAGATGCTTTAAATAATTTCCATGCAAGCCTCTAACCACACCTGATGAATATCGTTCACTCGTACGTGCGAAACCCTAAGGCGGAATATCGATTTTCGTGCATGCATATACTGTGGGATCAGTTTTAGGTGCCTACAACCACGTGTCGAGTGAAGGCGTGCTTGGGTGTTTAAGTGCAAGCCCCTGAAATTACAACTGCCCTAAGGGGTGTTAAATACCATTGTAACAAATGTGCATCGATATTCATCATTCAGCGGTCGTACACATGCATCAAACGCGATGTACCTAAGGGATGTACCTAAGAGTTTCGGAGTTTTGAAAATGTACATTTTCTGAAATTTGTCAATATCGATGACCTGCCTAGACTATCGTATTGAGCTAAATACCATAAACCAAATGCTTCAGGACCAACAGGGACATGTCATCAACGGCTGAAATGGGCCACACGACCCCGCGTCGAGAATTTGGCTCACCGCGGCATTAAACGTACACGTATAGTTAGGTACATCGCGATGTACCTAAGCGTGGGTAGGGACATCGAGCGTCTGACTCTGCGGGCCCCGAGGGCGAAGCCTGAACCAGGGCGAGCCTCTGGACTTGTGACTCTATGACCGCCTGCAGCCTTTCCTCTAACTGGGCCTCGGCGGACCTCCGATCTGCTGCCCGCCGCTCGTCAGCAGCTATCTGCTGAGCGACGCTCTCGTCGACAGCCAACTGCCTGGCAGTCTCCCGAGCTTCTGCAGCTAGCCGGTCTGCGGCCCAGCGCTCTTCGGCAGCGCGTTGCTCGGAGACTCTGCGCTCCTCGGCAGCGCGCTGCTCGGAGACCCTGCGCTCCTCGGCCGCTCTTTGACTTTCTTGGAGTTGCCGAGACAGCTGTTCCATGCGAGCCTCGGCAGCTGCCTCCCGAGCTTGAGACTCCTTCTGCAAGGCTTCCTTTAGCTCTTGCAGGTCCTGACTGTTCCTGCTCCAGGTGGACTCCGGGGACGACGACGTGTGTGAGCTGTCATCTGAGGAAGTCGGACCAGGGCGCGGGGCCGAGGGTGCTCGACCGGGCTTCCTGGTGCGAGCGAGACACTGGGCGACTGGGGCCGCTCGGTCTAGGCGCCTGATTCCTGGGCCTTGGGGGTCCCACGGGATGCTCCTCCTCCGATGAGGACGAGAGGGGAGCAAACCGGTTTGCCCAGCTCCCACCGGAGGCTGCGGAACTCAGAGGTGCCGTACCTGACTTCCTAAGGCCCTTGTATGACTTCCGGGTGCTGCCGCTAATCCTGACGGCAGCAACGACCGCTCTCCTTACCTCCTGGAGGTCCACTCCTCGGTTCACTATCTCCCCTGGTCTGCGGACGTTGATGGCAAAGGCGGAGAATCTACACCTCCCAAGGGAGTTGTGAGGGTCCTCGCGCTTTTGCTGCATCAATTCCTTACTTGGACTCGGAGACTGACTTCGGGTGGACCTCCAGACGATAAGCGCCGTCGTCGGAGAGCCCATGGTCCTTGAACTGGAACCACATTATCCCTGACAGTGGGTGGTCTTTCCCCAGGCGCTTTAGGCCTCGACGGATGTCTTGCCACCAAGACTCCTGGTCGGAATCCGAGAGGGAGCTGACGTCAGGTGAGGCTCCCGCTTTCCTTACTGGACGGCGGGCACTCGTTCCCTGGGACGAGTCCGAGCTGACTGAGGTCGCCCTGGGGAGTCGGCGCCACTCGCGGAGACACCTCCCGACCATCTGAGTCATCCGGTGGCTCCGGGCTCCAACCCACCAGGTGCTCCTCTCCCTGGCGAGCATCGTTTGCTGGCGCCATGCCATGAAGGCGGCCCCAGCTCGACGTCGACTGCCCCTGAGCCACAGACCTTGCGACTGGACGACTCGCTGGCGCCACGCCACGAAGGCGGACTCGACTCGACGCCGACTGCCTCTGACAAACAGGCCCTGAAGTTGGGCAACTTGCTGGGTGACGACCTTCCAGGTCTGGAATGCCAGGCGCCGGAGTTCGCGCTGATGCGCTGACCGGTCCGCTCTGGCCTTCCATGCGACCCACGCAAGCCGCGCGGTTGCGCGCTGACGAGCTAGCAGGGAGACTCTCGCGCGTCGTTGCGCTGAGTCCAGCGCCCAGGTACTCCACTGACGGAGGGCCAATGCAAGCACGGATTGACGTTGCTCCCCTCGCCAATCTGGCTTGAGCCGGATGCGAGCCTCGTGCTCCCTTGACTGGACGACGTCCAGCAGCTCTGAGCGCCGGACATCGTCAAACTCCTCTTCTGCAGGGGAGCTACAGTCACTAGCTCGGTAAATCTCCAAGCGCCCTGGGGCGCTGGTGAGATTCCCTTGCTCACACCCCACGAGGGGAGAGAGGGAGGGCGTTACCGGTTCCGGCACCGGCTCCTGACGGACGAGCCTACTACCCGCACTCCTGCTGGACGCAGGGGGCGGGGAGAAGGGGGCTGCTGAGGGGTTCAGACCCTTAGCAGAGCGGTCCGAGTCCGACTCTGAGCTGGCGCTCGCCGCCGGTGCCGGAGCTCCGGACGACGCACGCCTCCGGCGCGCCGGTTGCCGTAGTGTAGAGCTCAATGCGAGCTCGGACACAGGCTCGGCCCCACTGACTCTTGCTGGTGAGGGGGTTCCCGGTAGTGAGGCCCTGGGGGGCTCACCCGACAACCCCGGGGGGGCCCCTCAGAGGCATATACACCGGTGTAGCCTCGGGCGGGGGCTCCACCGCCGTATTGGCGTGCGATTACACGCCGCACTCCCCCCTCCTTTCACCGGAGCGCCAATCCCGGCCGTCCGACCTGCCAGCCGCGCCCCAGAACTCCGAAGAGCCCTGGCCGACTGACAGGCCCGCAGCGCGAGATCCTGACTGACCGGACCCTCCGGCCGAGCCGGGGGCGGCGCCGGCCCGACCCCTCCCACGACGACCCGACCGACCGAGGAATTCCTCTCCATCCGAATACATTATGCGTGCTATGCGTGCAATCTAAGTAAGTGGAAGTGCGTTACGCTACGCGCGGCAACCAGCACCCGCCGATCCAGAAATTCACCACTTGTGCGCGAGCACAAGCAGCTTACACCGGCCGAAGCGCGGCAATATCCGGAGAAGAGGGGACCAGAAGACCAAAACTAGAGGCACGCGAGATCTCAAACCGACCCCGAATTTCAGCAAAAGCTACGCAAGATTTAAAAAAACTGCGCAGCGCTTCCGCCGCAAAGGGTCGAAATTGCTGAAAAACTGGAGCAATTTGGTCTCGGGGTACCTGCGGAGTGCTAAATTACGGCTTAAGGCCGTGAGTGCTTATGCGTGCTAAGAAAAGGCAACGCGCGCACCCCAAAAGATTGTCGTCGAGCTGAATTCCTTCACTCCAACGCGGCTCCAAGGGGACCTGGAACCATCAAACGCAACCAACGCCGCGGAACGCAAGCACAAGCACAGGCATTCCCGATTTCGTAGAAGGCGCTAGGCTAGCTAAACTCGCAAGGCAAGGTTGCATCTAATCAGAATTGCGCAAAAGATCAAGGAAGCAACGCGGAAAAAACGGACTAATTACCATTTTGTGGGAGTCTACACTCTTGCTTCTTCTCTTCTTTACACTTTCGGACTTATCTTATTCTAACTATTAAACGACCGCACGAGGTATGTTTTCGATACTACGGCGGTCCACTATCCGGAATACGGTTTCGCTATTCACTTCAAGTATGCTTTCAATGTATGCTTTCAATACAAATATACAGCGGTTACGGTTTCGTACTTTTTATGTTACTTTTCTCAGTTCAGTTCTCATCTCCGAAACTGGTTACACTTAGAGTTCTTATACATTCATGAACTCTTTCCATAACTCAACTGTACTGAGTACTCCGTACAACAGGCTAGGCACCTCACATCAACATCATTCTGATCGGTCCTACTGTACTCCGTACTGAGTACTTTTATAGTTGTAGTTGCTTTTTGTACTTAGCCGTTTTTCTTGCTCTTGTGCTTGCCTCCTAGCACAAAAACATACTGAAATACTACAAAACTTCTACACAATAGCGGGACAACATGCCAAAAACAAAACCCACCCAGGAAAACATATTAGGGGCGTTACATCTGATGGTTTAGGGCAATGTAACGCTGTAACCATAAACTCAGCACCAATGCAAACTGAACTACGCTGCCCACGATGGGCACAACACGACACAACCAGGCCATTACAGAATGCTGCACTCACCATAACCCCAATGCTCATTATGCTGATTGCTACATTAACACCAAGAGGAACAACACGAGGTCGTACAGGGAAAACAAACTGCAATAAACACAACAGAAGAACGTACAGTCGCAGACGCAGGAGAAAACGGACCACAGCAAAAAATGCAGCAAAATTGAGCACACAGCCATCCTACGGCTACAAGTTGCTCAGACTAATTAATCGTAATGGTAGACCCATGTTCATTAGAACAAGGAAACCAGAGCATGCGGTAACCACGATAAAGGAAGGCACTCCGATAAAGGGCAGGTCGCTGATGCGAAAGATTGAGCAAAGGGTGGAGAAGCGAACCCGGAGCTGGAAGTCAAACATGACAGGAGGGGGAAGCCAGGAGCAAACAGGAACATACACATACAACACCACCACGAAGGGGCTATTCGAGATGGAGGGCCGACTAAACGTGCACCAGATACAGCACGCCCACTCACTGTATGAGGACAACCCAATGCCCCCCCTGGTGGTGGTCACAATGAGAGAAGCACTAAAACCCGAAGGCAACAATAAGCCACACACCGCAAAGGCACTACAACTGCTCGGGAACTCCCAAAGCTTTTGCATACCGGTGTGCGATGGCAAACACTGGAGGGTGGTGCCAGTCGGGCCAGACAAAAGGAACGACAAACTTAAGCTCTGGATATACGACTCCTCGAATGGGAAAACCAACGCAACTCTACGCAACACCAAAAGGTTGACGACGGAAATGACCAACTGGGCAGAACACCTGACCAAGAAGCTCGGCAAAAAGGTAACAGTTGAACTAATGAATGTAGGCAACCAAAGTGCACAGGACCATTACAGCTGTGGAGCATGGGTCCTGATGGCCACCAAAGCGTGGATGCACTTCCAAAAAACATGCCCAGGGGGACACTGGCCCACCCACTTCAACGAGGCGGTTAGCAAATGAGGAACCACTAACAGAGCGGCGGTCGATGCCTACAGAAAGTCGATACAACAACCAGTAAAAGAGAGGATGACTGCCGCCGAGGGACAAAGGCAAACGCCGGTGGACAGTCAGCATGCAACATAGACCCAGAGGCCCACCGATGGCCTAAACACAAACCCGGAGGTCGGGGGAAGAGCACCGCAAACCCAAGAAGGGGGACGCAAAAGTGCTACAAAGCAACCGGGCCTATGAAGATGGCTCCATAGATTAGTCCCCACAACACTGCCAAGTGACGACGGGCATACATTGTGGGAACAGCGAGCACCGGAAACCCACCCAAACGAGGGGGAGGGGGAGGTGAGAGACGAACCAACCGCACAATGGGAGAAATTCGAAGACACACAAATGGAAGCACCGGAGGCTGGAAGCGCCGGAGGCAAGCCAGGACTCCCAAGAATACCAGCCCCCCCTCACAGAACCGAAAAAGACAGACATAGGGGAAGACCCCCTACACATGCTCACATGGAATGTAGCAGGACAAAGTGATGCCTGCCTCGACCTGGCCGAAGTCGTCAGGACAAGAAACCAAACCCAACTGGGTCTGCAAGTAATTGTGCTTACGGAAGTAAAGCACGCACACGACAGTGTGATGAGGAGATTCAGAGACATGCAATACACCGCGATAGGCACCAAAACCGAGGTGCAAAAGGCAGAGGGCATTGCAGAACAAGCAGTGAAAGGGGGAGTAGCCATACTCCTCAGCAACCCCTACAGCCACGCACACAACCACCACGTTGTCCCTGCAAGGCACCTCGAGGGGTACCTCCTACATGTCGTACTGCACCTGCCCGGGGAAGTAATGTACCACGTGCTAGGCATTTACAACCCGCCAGGGGCAGAGGAGTGGAAAACCAGAGGCAAAATACTCAAGTACACAACCAACCTGCTCCGGAAAACAACGGAAAAACCGAACGAGCATGTCATTGTCGGAGGAGACCTCAATGCGAGCAACACCAGCACAGGTAAGGGGGTGACAAAAACCGACAAGCAATGGACGAAACTCGCAGAGGAGCTGGACCTCCACAATGTAGGCCCGCCAGTCAATACCACACTGAACTGGGCGAAAAACAGAAACATTGACAGATGGCTAGCACCGAGGAACAAACGGGCGCGATACGAGACGGGGAGCACCACACACCTCACTCAACACCACACGAGTGACCACGAGATGGTGAGCCTAGCGACCCTTCGGTTGGACAGCATAGACACCCACGAACCGTACGTGGACCGCGACCCCCAACCAGGGCACGTGAAGCTGGACACGCCCCTGAACAAAACCCACAGGGACACACTCCAAAGCGTCCTCCTCAGGACACACGACTATGCCAGGACTGCTGAGCTGAAACGCATAACAGAGATAGCCACCCAATGCAGGGAAGAGGGCAACAGGCAGGTAGCGCATGCCACCATAGACAGAGCAGGAGAGGCCGTGCTGAGCATGCTCACCAGGGCGAACAAATGTGCGCTGAAGGACGAAGAACTACCAACTGCGATAGTTGGAGGCGCCTCCAACCGAGTGGCGACAGACCTGCTAATGAGCAAAAAGGACAGAAAAGCAAGAGACGCCGCATTACTCACAATGCGGACGCACAAGAAGACCAAACAACACCTACGAAACCCGCACACGGAACACTCAACCCTCCGGGACCTGAAAGAAGGAGAAATGGAGGGCCCAACAGACAGAGATAATGCAGATGCAAAGGAATGGGTGACGTGGCTTACCGCAGAGGCCAAGAAAGAAAGGTCGGCGGCACACAAAGTGGTCAAACAGCACTGGAAACGAGCCAAGCAAAGGCACAATGACAAAACGGTAAAAGAATACTGGAACAACCAAAAAAGATACCACAAGAGGATATACGCCGAGGCGCAGGAAACAGGCCACGCCCCCATGGCGAACATACAGGCGCTACAGGACAGGGAGGGCAACCTGACTGTAGGCCATATGAACATTGCAAATGCACTCGCGGACCACATGGCTCACTCAGCGCCATACAAGATGGAACACCGTAGTCCGCCTGACCCGAACCCCCCACCATGGGAAGACCCAGCCCATAAAGAGCGCCTCATAAAGGCACCAAGACCGGACTCCACGGGACTAGACCTCACAATAAGTAGACAGGGCTACAGCAAAGCAGTGCACACCTTAAACAACAACACGGCACCGGGCCCCACCAGGACCCCGAATGAAATTCTCAAGTACATGCCGGAGGATTTCCACGACGCTCTACATGCCCTCATGCTGGAAATGTGGAACAGCAAACACGTCCCCCTCACCTGGAAAAAGGGGACATTCTGCTTCCACCACAAGAAAGGGGATGTCACCCTACAGCAAAACTACCGACCCATAGCCCTGCTTGAGGGGGTATTCAAGCTATACACCTCGCAAATAGCGAACATGCTCTCCACGTTCTGCGAAACGCAGGGAATACTAGCTTAGGCGCAGGAGGGCTCGAGAGAGAAAAGGAACACACTCCGACAACTCACTAGAGTGACAAATGCGATAGAGGATGCAAATGTCTCAGGACGAGAACTGCATGGCCTGTATGTAGACTTCGAGGATGCGTACGGCTCGGTGGACCACAACAAGCTACTGCACACAATGCAATACCTCGGGATACCCGAAGAACTCACACAGGTGGTGCGAGATGTCCTGGGTACACAAAGCCACGACACCATGTCAATGAACACCAGGGTAGGGGGAGAAACCTCTCTCAAAACGGTGCAGGTACAAAGAGGACTCCTCCAAGGGGACAGCATGAGCCCCCTCCTCTTCATAATATACCAAGAGCCGTTGCTAAGATGGCTAGAGGTGGGGGAGCATGGATACCAGCACAAGTACGCAGCACATCAGGAAAGACTGGGCCCCCTAAGGACAACAGCAGGGGCGCTCGTCGATGACCTGCTCATACCGTGCCCCACAATTTTCCACATGAGAGCACAGTTGCACAAACTGCAGGCATTCTCACAATGGAGTGAACTCAAGATTAACCTTACCAAGTCAGCCATAACCGGCATAAAGAATGGGGTTTCCATACCTGAGCAACTCCATAAGGACCTCAAAACGATTGGGGCGGACGGTAAGCTAAGCCACTTCAAAATACTCAAACCAGACGACACATACAAATACCTGGGGGTACTACTAGCATTCTCAGGCAAATGGGACAAGGAGAAAGAAGCCGCCAGGGAAGAGATGAACCACAGAATACTGGCATTGCTGCGCTCCCCACTAACGCCGGACCAAAAAGAATACTCCCTGCATTCTGCAATACTGGGGAAGTTCAGATATGGACTGCACCTGGGGCTCTACACAGCGGGTGAAATAGACGACTTCAACAAAGTAATAGGTGGGGCCACAAAGAACATACAGGGCCTGCCCCGCAACGGAACGCCAAACATCTTTACCACACAGGAAAAGGATAGGTTCGGCCAGGGCATGGTGCCACTCCAGGCAGTCTACGCCCGGTCGATTTGGAGCGGGCTACTGGAGGCCATGCACCGTGAAGAGGACAGAGGAGCAGTACGGGGCCCGGCGTGGAGACAAATAAACCTGAGGTCAAGACTCAGAATGTCCCACGTCAGCAGGTCCACCAGAGGACTGGTAGAATACCACTGCACCACACGCATGAATTGCACCGACCTCGACAAACTCGGGGGGGGACACCAGACAAAACACAACACACTAAGAAACCTCAATGCCCTACTCAGATACAACATTACGCCTCAAGGGACGGAGGGGATGCTCAGGCAGCTCCAAACCCCCGTACCAAAGATAATGGAACAGTTGAAGGGGGCGACCAGAAGAAAGTCTGACAAAGAAATGGAAGGGACAACGAGACAAACGAAAGCAGGCAAAATAATGGATGGGGACCTACCGGCACCTCCAGACTGGCAGGCGATGTGCACAGACCAAACCGCCAAGCTCACAGTACCCAAGGACACGCCAACCGCGATAAATTTCACGACGTGCCTTAAACTATTTACACACTTCCCAGACCTGGCGTTCCTTATTACCCAAGATGGCCAGCAGGCGATTAGCCAGGTGCATATTAAGGAACAGTGCACGGATGCAGCCCTCAAGGCAGACCGCAATGCCATAGCAAAAGGCCTGGCACACCTATACCCTTACCTGTGCGAAGCCCAACCGAGAGACATAGCGAAACCAGGGGACTTCTATGATAGCAGCACGAACCGGCGGCTGAAGCAACAATACAGGAGCATACCCAGTGCGGGACCGTTGGACCCCCACACAATGCGAACCAACCTCCCGCGCCTCAACCCGGAACAGCTACGGGCTAAAATGACGGAATGGGAGGCAAGGCTGGTTCCCAGAGAAGAGATTCACAGGCAACTCTCCCTGCACCCGCTTACAAGGATTAATGAGACGGAAACCACCGGCAAAACGCGGGAGGAGGAGGGGGAAGAACTACAACACCTCCACAGACGCCCACAAACCAAGTGGATAGACGAAATAGACCCCATGGTTGAAAAAATGGAGACATGCTGCTTCGAGAAGGGCCAAACAATAGACAAGCCGAAGGAAATTGTGGCGATGAGGACCCTACTCATTGACCCAACGGACCCCCACTCCCTGGTGACGCAGTACAGAACTCAGTGGCGGCACTCAGATGGGGATGACTCCTACTCATGGAGTACAAGGGAAACCATAACTGACTACCTGAAACTTGCCAAGCGATGGGGCCAAAGTGCGACCACCTTCCCAACCCTGAAAAGAAGGTTGCAAGCAAGGGGCTCTCAGGTGACCCACCCCACGGGTCTCAGAGAAATATTGGCTGGAAGGCCGCACCTGGAGCAGGCCTGGCCCACACTACATGCGGGAAACCTCACCCTAGACCCGACAGAAACCAACCCAGAGCAAGACATTGCGGACAACAGAGAACACCACTGCCAGATACGGCTGGAGGGGGAACTCGCCCACAGCTACCACAGAAATGGGAGGTATATAGGCACCCTCACGAAAGAAAAGCTTCTCAGACTACACGAAAGGTACACCCAAGCGGTGGGTACCACACACAACCAAACCCTGCACCAACGCACACTACGCACAGAATGTGGGAGGACCATAGGATACAGGTCTCCACGTTCGAGGAGGAAATAGGGCACCTCCTCATTAGGTACTCAAGCAAAGAAGAAAAGGAGGAACGCAAGAAGAACCTACAAAACCACTGGACATTTCCTGCCCAAATGCAAAGGGCACTACAACAGGCATTCGGAATTACCACTGAACTCTTTGCCTCACCCCTCAATGTTCACCACAACACCACGACGTACTACGCCAAGTATGACAAAGACAAGGTGTTCGGGGCCAGAGGCTCAGCCTGGACGGCAAACTGGATGAAATTGGGGGCCTACCAATTCAACCCAGAATACACGCCACAGGACCTCAAAAAAGCATTGGACTTTGCCATTGCGGCCACCACCACCCAAGACCCGGTGTTTGGGGTCGGAGTATACCCGACATATGAGAAAACCCCATACAGGAAACTATACAACGCACATGCGGGGCACCTAGTACACGAACTATTTGAAATACCACAAGGCAAATTCACCTTCCTACCACCTGACCACTGGATGGGTACTACCCACCAACAAGCGAAACGGTGCAACTGGAACCTCAAGGTACTGCTAGTTGCCAACAAAGCAGGGTGGCAGACCCACTGCGGCGACCCAGATGCTGCCGCGGATTGCATAAGGAGGGCACTCACAACTTGTCCGCAGAGCAAGGTCCGCACGACCACAACCGTCAGACGGCCAATGAGGGAGGCGAACCTACACGACAAGAACGAACCAAACCAAGAAGGACGCACCCTCAGTATGGACTGTGTGGTGGACATAAGACCATGGCAGCGATACGAACTCCCTGAGATTAAGATAAAGGACATGACAAATGCAATGGGAAGGATGTGCAACACAGGGCTACACTTACGGAACGACCTCTGCCCCCAGTGCTACAACGTACAGGCAGAGGTTGAAACCTGGTGGGAGAACAGCCACCTCCACGTGGAAGAAGGACCAGCCAAATGGGAGCTCCTCCCCGGGAGCAGGGGGGGAAAATGGGACATACACCCCCCCACCATACAACAGGTGGTGGATGCGAACACTTCACGCACCAAACATGCAAGACAGACTGACGCCCAAACGGTATGGGACAAGGTAGCGAGGTCAAAAATAGTCAGATACCCCACTGACTTCTGGCCCGAACACGAACCGGGGGTCCAAGGAAGAAGATGGGAGCTAGCAAGAGACCGAACAGCGGACCCAGGAACCTAGCCCCGAGTGACACACCAGCCCAACTGACATACCCTCCCCCTCACAGGGCACACGAGGCAACCTCGTACCTATACACGGACGGAAGCAAAAGAGAGATTGAAACAGAAGAAGGAGGCAAAGAATGGGCCTCAGGAGCCGCAGTATGGGACCCCAGGTCAGGGGTAGGAGAGGCCCACATGATTCGGTGGGAAGGTGAGGACCAAGAGGTGAACAGAGCCGAGCTTCTTGCGATACAAAAAGCAGTGACACTCCCGCCGCCACCAAGTGGCAAAGGACTCACCATTTGCACGGACAGTGCCAACTCCATTAGACAACTGGAGAGCATGAGAACGAAACCCCACAGCATGGAACACCACCGGCAAAGGGACCTCCTATATGCCATACTGGTCAACATTGAGGCATTGGTAGCAGCGGGGCACACCGTCTCACTCCTAAAAGTCAAAGCACACACGGGAATTGCGGGAAACGAAAAAGCCGACGAGGCGGCCAAGCAAGCCTGCACCACAGGGACCCTCACGGAAGCATGGGACAATGACGAAACAATAAAAGTCAAACCCATGGCACCGGACGGGGACACGGACAACAAAGAACTAAAAGGAAGGCTCGCGGTACAAAAATACGTAACTACACTACTCCGTGAACGGCAAGCCCAAGGAAACGACAGACTCTCAGCGAAAATGACCGAGCTTCAGGGAGAACCCACAACCTGGACTGAAAAACTGAAAAAAGAGCACATTTTCAGGTGGGAGGCGCACCATGACCAGGCACAACAAACTGAAGAGGAACAAGCGATAATACGGGACCCGATGCCCAACCGGCAGCAACGGGCCGGCCAGACCCGAGAAGAAGAAGACAGGCTAATAAAGGCCATGATGGAACAACGGGAGGAAGAGGAGATGCTTCTTATGCAGGAAATGCACGAGCAACAAGAACACTGGGAAACAGAGGGCAGAACGGACCACACCCAAGGAAGCGACCCCAAACCCGCAAAGGCACCACCCCAACCCTCTGAAGGGGAAGAGATATTTGAAGAACTCAACGAGCTCGCACAGAGACTGGAGATGCCCCAAGGGGAACAGAACGATGAGGAAATCTTTGGAATGCTCAATGAACTCATTGAACAGCAGGAAGCGCCTCAAGGGGAGCTAGCAAATGAAAGACAAGCTCACCACCATGACAGGGTCACGGAGGAGTCCAGAGTCCATGCGATGATGGAGGACCCGATGCCCATAACAAGATGGAACCAACGAAAGCACGACATATGACACACAACAGAATGAAAAACAGAAATGCCCCCCTGGTCAAAGAGAGCAAGGCCACCGAAAACTGGCTGAACAAAACAATGGGGCACCTCAAGGGAGACAAACCACTACACAAAGTAGCGAACGGCTTCTGGAAAAGAGCCACCTATGCGGCACGAAAAACAATACTCAAATGCAGACTGAGGATACTGCCAGCACAGGACTATGAGACGGCGAAAAACTCAGCCGGAGGGAGCGGGAATTGTACCCTGGAAGGCTGTGGACACAAAGGGGTGGATTACGCAAAAGGCTTCCTCATGAGAGTGGGACACGCTATGGGTGGATGCAACAACCCACAAATGCGAGGAATGTTCTCGGACAGGGCAGACGCCCACGCACACGAACTGAAACACATACTTGACCACCATAGGAAAGGAGGGTGCAAAGTCCTCGCCTACACCGGAAAGAAGAGGGACCCTGGGGTTAAGCCAAGGGTACTCCCAAATTACATACTCACCAGAGGGCAATGCCGACATGACGGAAAGGACAACCCAGGCAGGAATGATGGACCCGACACCATACCGAGCTTTGTAGACATAGTCATGATAGAGGGTCTGGAAGACCTAGAGGACGGGTGGGAATGCACACAACGAAGCACCAGCAAGAGTCAAAAACCTACACCTCATTGAGGTGGCCCACACCGACGACGAAAAATGGGGACCCAAGCTCTTGGAAAAATACATGAAATACGGACCACTGCTACAACTATTACGTAGACACGGATTCCGTGCCAAACTCCATGTCTTCGCAGTGGGCAGGACAGGCACGGTGTACAAACACAACCAAGACATACTCGAGCAACTTGGACTCAATAAAAAAGAGGCCACACAGGCACTACAAAGGATACACGACCTGACAGTGAACTACGCACACAGCACCTATCCAGCTATACAGAAGACTCAGACAAGAAAAGCAAGAGGATGAAAGAAATGAAAACCACCCAGTGTAAATTGTCCCATTAAGACCGCCACTTGTGGCGGTCCGGCCCAGAGTAGGGCCGGGGAAATTAATTTACTCATACGCCCGACGGGCATGGTTTTTTCTTTTTCTTTTTTCTTTTGTGTGCACCTTCGCTCTCGTCGGGGACCTCCAAATCTTGCGCCCGTTCCACCTGCTCATCACAGGCAGCTTGGACCACCATTATAAGTCCCCCCGAGTTGCACAAGAGATACCTTTGCTCCCCAGCTGCGTTTCTTTGCCAACACGAAGTACAGCTCCCGTAGGTAGAACCGCACTGCCGGTACCGCCAAGTACACGGATTGGCAGAGTCCCATGAAGGAAGCCAGTCTCCTGGCAGGAATCCACCTCCGATTTCTCGCTGCGTCGCACACGATCTCCTTCGCTCTGGTGTGGATCTTGTGTACCCGTCGTTCGGTGACACGGAATTGTCCCAGCTTCAGATCCACCTCCAAACCGAGGTGCTCCACTACTTGCGCAGGCTCCCATTGGCCCTTCTTCTCGTTCCGCCGTAGGCCCAGCCGATGAAGCACCAGTTGAACTTTTTCTCGACGCAGAAAGCCTTCTCGTTGAGAGTCGACCACCACCAAAAAATCGTCCATGTACGGTAGTACTCGCATCCCGTTGTGACAGTTCGCGTCCTCGCCAGCACCACCTGCTCTGCGACGGACTGACCATCGCTGTCGTACTACGGAACCGTCCCGCACCCTCCTGATCTCCCTGCGATCTTCTGCTGCCTGTGGAGAACGTAGAGCTTCCACCATCACGCGTACGAACATGCAGAACACCCTCGGAGCGTCATTCCACCCGAACGGTACCGCAGAACATTGAAGCAGGTCTCCCTGTAGGTCGAACTGCATGAAGCGCTGAAAGTCCGGGTGAATCCCCAACGCATGAAAACCGTCCTGGAGGTCGAAAATGAAGCACCCGTCGCCCGGCTTCGCCAGTCTTCGTAGTTTCTTCAGTGTCTCCATCTTCACGCGATTCTTCACACACCACTGGTTCAGCCATCGGAAGTCCACCACCAGTCTCCACTTGTTCGTACCCGGTTTTGGCACCAAAAAGGTGCGAGAAACGTGAGATCTTCTCGTCGCTCTTGTCCAAGCTCCATTCTGTAGCAGCCTTTCCTTCTCCGCGTCCAGCCAAACCTGCTGCTGACGCGTAGCATCCCTCAGTGACACACCGTGGTCAAACGGAGGCGGAGGCCCGCGCTTCCACCTCAACTTCACCCCGTGAGTAATCCACTGCATCACTTCGGAACTGGCGCCCGCCGCGCGCCATGCTCCCCTCCGTTGTCTCACCTGCTGCTGCACAATGAGTTTTCCCCAACCAGCGCCCGGAGAGGGCTGTTGCGCTGGACGGGGTAGCGGCACGCACATCACGCATCGGCCGCGGGCTTCGCGCCCCGGCCCTTGCCGCCTTCTTCAGTAGGCTTCTTACCGTCCTTCTCAACATCGTTCTTCTTACGCCTTTCGTTCTCCTTCCATCGTTGGTGCCGGTGATCCTTCACGACCCGCGCTTCCGAATTCACCGCATTTTTCGAAGTAAGGTTCAGCATCGCCTTGCCGCGGTTCTTGTCGAAGTCGTTCAGCCACTGCTGCAACACCTCGTCTGCTACCACACCGTCCGCTGCCTGGTAGACCCTGTCTTCCACGAACTGCAGCTTCGCACGTAGAGCGTCAGATCCTCCACGCTGTGAAGATCCAGGCTCCTGCTCCAGCTGCCCGCGCATTTCCAGCATCGTCCACCTGTTGCACAGTATCGCGTACACGCCGTGCACAGAGTTGGTCACCGCGTGAAAACGTTTCTGCCAGTCGCGGCCCGACAACTTGCAGTCCTCATCCGCGTCCAACGTCTCATTACATTCACCATCACGTCGTGTAAGTAAGACTGCGCCGGAGCCAAAACTAACCACTCGTACTTCATCGAAGAGTTAGACTTCTTAGAGAGAGCGTCGTACGTCTTGTTCCCGTGCAGGTCGTACAGCTGCGGCATTCTCGATGTCAACGTCGCCGGCCGCGGCGGGAACGGATTGACTAAGGTTGCTGGCACGTACGCCAGTTTCCTCCTTCTCTCCAGAAGTTGCTCAGCAGTTTTTGCCACAGTGTCCGGGTCCGATGTCCCGGACTTCGCTGCAACCTTCGCTTCCAACCCAACGTTGATCTGTGATTGACGTTGAAGCTCACCACGCAGCAGGCGATGCTCCTCTGCCTGCTGCCTCTGCATTTCCAGCAGCTCCCCTTGCTGCTTTTGCATTGCCAAAATTTGTTGCATCAGCACTTCCAGTGTAGACTGTGCTGCGGGGGAAGGGGAAGCCTGTACGATGTCGGGCTTCTCCGGGAGGGGAGGGAAATCCTCTGGACCCTTGTTCTTAGCACTTCCCGTCATTCTTGTCCCTCAAAAGAGTCACAATGAAGTCAATCGCACTGCTTTCGCCGATGTGAAGCCGTCGTTTTGAAGTCGTAACGCCGTCCCTGCGACTTCGCTGCTAGATCTCTTTTCGTCGTTCGATCGCCGTTGTACAACCTAGTGGTCTAGTCACTACCTACTCTACTGTTTACAGGTGAAACAGGTGAAGAAAAATTTACAAAATCTGATTCGCATTGTGCCTCACAGAGTACCGTAGGTACCCGTGAAGTTCCTGTTTGCAAGAGCAAAAGGAACAGAGCTGAACAGGCGTGTCGCTTCGTGGCTACTTGAACATCCTGTTTGTGTCACGGAGCTACATGTGTCATTCGGCTCTACTGCAACAAGAGTCACGGATTCTGAAAGTCTGAAACCATAAAAATTCTGTTGCACTCCAATTTGAACATACCAACTCAGTTTTGTGAAACACCAAAATCCGAAGGAGGAAGCAAAGGGTCATGTTTTAACACTTACTAGCCTCAAATCCAGTGTTTTGACAGTTATCTTAACGACCATTTTGGTTTTTGTGTTGAGATCAACTAATCAAAAAAGTTGAATTGTGTCTCACTCAACTGCTACTTCATGACAGGCATCCTGATGATAAAACAACAACAGATCGGATGAGCGACAATCAGCCAGAAGGGGAGACAGTGGAGAGCAAAATGGGGCAGCTATTGTTGAACCCATGAGCAGGATCTCAGCTCCCACGCCGATACTCATGCAAGACTAAATCAAGGAGGCATATTGTTAAGCAAGCATGATGTTGATATGGCCTAAGGGAGGGAGAGGGTGCAAGAGCAACCTTTGTAACATTGCTCATGTGCTTCACCACACCGGCCACACACAAACCTTGAGCTGCCATGGTCATTAAGATTAACCCCACCTGCCGAAGCTTCCCCATTGCATCCTCTCATGGCGGGTTGCTTAAGGTACCTACCCTCGGCGCCTAAGGGTGCATGACTGGCAGAGACGAGCAATCTATTCCAGGAGAACATGGTGAGTGTGCACCACGATAGCTGTCATATAAGTCAGTTGCGGTGACATCCTTCCAAGAGGAAGCATACGCGAACTTCAAAAGGTATTATAAGACACTTGAGTTACACCCACCCCAAAAGGAGCACATCATGACTGTGTACTAGGCAAGATATCATCAGTAATTTGCAACGACATCTAATCTAGGAGCACACCGCGACTGTGAACCAGAAAAAAGCACCATCAGCTACTTGAAGTGGTATCCATCCCGGAAAGAGTACTGTGCCAGCAAACCTGAGACGCGACATACGCTTTGGTAGTCAAGACTGGCTAACCAAAACGGAGCCCAAGGTACAACTGTGAACCTAGAGCGACACAACAGAACTCGGACATGTCACAAAAACATAAATATTGTGGCATTGAAAACCGGGCCTCTTGCTACCGGATCCACATCTGCGGCTATGAACCCAGGGCCTGTTACAACGGAATTCTCACCATGAAGGCAAACTCAGGACCATCTCACCATGAACACAACCCAGGCCTGATACAGCTGGGTTAAAACTTGTCTGTAAACCCAGAGCCCATTACAACGGGATTCACGCTGCAGCTGCAGACCCGTGGCAAAATCACGGCAAAATCCCATCGTCAGTATGAGTCAGGAATGTTTCACAGGATCCATGCTGTAAATACGCAGCCTAGCTGTGACGGGGCTGCTAGGGCACTGCATGTGAGGCCTGACCCACCTTTCTGTCAAAACCTATAAACAGTGTTCCAGTCGCCAAGCGCTCCCCCTCTTGAAGCTGCAATAAATGCCACCCTCACCAACCGTCCCCCAAACCTCTGCGGTCCTCGGCAAATACCAAATGGCGACATCATGTGCGCGGCCACAGTCTGTCGCATCATCTGCACTGCAACAGTCTTAAGCAGCTATTGCCATGTGAACATATGCACTGCAACAGTCCTCAGCGATATATCACAGTCATTATGAACTGCCAAATAGTCCTCAGCATCAGCAGCATATGCCATGCCGCAAAAGGTGCCGCAAATGCCGTCAGCAGCATATGCCATGCCGCAAAAGGTGCCGCAACTGGCGTCAGCAGCATATGACGTGCCGCAACAGGTGCCGCAACTCGCGTCTGCAGCATATGACGTGCCAACATGAATTGCAGCGTAGCAGTCTGCATGGAGACAGTCAGCATGAGCTATACCGCAAAAGTGCTCAAGGGAACATGCCATATCTGCACGCGCCGAGCTGCCTGGGGTCGCGCACGGCAAAGGGCTAAAGGTGGGTGCAACAGGGATCTAAGAACTTAAGAAGAGGGTACACGATCTTAGAGGTAGCCTCTACCCTAAAAAGGATCAACAATCCAATAAGCATGCAGGAATGGATCGCGGTGATAGATTGTGGCACGAGCAAGGGTATACGGGATGCACACCAAGAGCGCAATCCCATTGGTTAGAATTCCCCAGGAGTAAAGCTGTATGTTCTGCTAACACACCCTCCTCCAGTAAGCGCGCAGCACAAGAAGGGGCTGGAATCTAGAGCCCCAAGTTCCAAGCATCGTAGCGAAACAAGAAGAGTCTGCATGCCACCGTTTACAACATTGCCGTTCATCCCTACTAACATTGCCTAATCTCAACCCAATGTGCACCAAGTTCCCTAACTAATATCATCCCTGATTTAGGGTTGTACCTCACATCTGGGTTCAATGAATCTCGCGTGTCTTTGCTTGAATAATTTGTGCAATAATGCTTTAATACTTCAATAATGCCTTCAATTAACTTGGCGACACGTGTGCGGCTGAACGCACATGAGTAAGGTAATCTTAGAGACATTTTGTAATACTCAATTTGGATTTCAGGTGACCTCGGATATCAGGTTTTAGTGCCAAGAATTACCTCGGGCAAATCTGAACCAGACAACAATTTAGAAATTAAGTGGAGGTGTCGTTGCCTGCATGTGCCTCCAGCTCCTAGCGCCACAGGGAATCTATCTGGTGGAGAGCAATTATCAACAGCGCCTCTATAGCTCTTGGCGCCAAGGAGGAATCTGTTGGATGAAGGAGAGGCTGCCTGCAGGTCTAGCTCCTAGTGCCAAAATCCGCAGAGTGGAGAGGAGGTTGCCTACAGGTGCCTCCAGCTCTTAACGCCACAGAAGAGTCTGTGGAGTGAAGGGGAGGTTCTCTTCAGGTACCTCCAACTCCTGGTGCTATAAAAGGGTATGGTGAGTGGAGGAGCCGTTACCTGTAGGTGTACAGATGTAGAGTACTCCTCCTTGAACAAGTATTCAGTGGCAATGCCAGCGGTCGCTGCCATGAGTGCTGCCACCAGCACAGCCAGAAGCGCCATGAGCGGGAAATCATGCAGGTGCTCGCAGCGCATGCCTGTTTGCGCCTCACAGATCGACACCTGGCTGGCCATCACCCCTGGGCAAGCCCCGCCACCAAAAACTGAATGAATCCCTTGCTCTGGGTGGACCTCTAAACCATGCACCAACAATGAAACATATAGGGTTCTCGTTGCATGAATCCTCATTTGCCAAAGGCACTCACAGCATACTTTGCATCAAATGTTTTTGTCCACTGTTTACGGAGGCTAAAATCAGTCTTAATGTAAAGTCTTTAATTGACTGCCCCCAGGCATGCCTCAAAGTTATCATAGTCCCCTGGTCAGGGCGAAGTGGAAAAAGTAAACAGAATAGACCCGAATGGCCGTGAAGGTTTGTGGCCATTTGTACTACTGTACAGTGTCACGGAGCTAAATGTGTCATCTTGCCCTACTGCAACAGGAGACGGAGTTTCTGATTTCAGAAACCACTAAAACTCCGTTGCACTGCAATTTTATAATACCCCTTTTCTTGCAAAAATCCTCATTTGCCATTCAACAAAGATGATGCTGTTGAGGCACACACGAAAAGGTTGAACCTCCGTCGCTGCGTCCATGTCAACCACCTGAAGTAGAAGTTCATGTCCGTGACTCTCAGTGTTGTAGGATTGATTTAAGCCTGCACTGCTGACGAGAGCTGAGACCCGCCCCCAAAGAAACAGACCTTCTCCAATGCAACACCCACTGCACAAGCACAAGTAGCCCCCTTCCAGGTGTTATGTGGAGGAAAAAATGACCCCCTTGCAGAGGTCTGTAGCCTTGCGTGTCCAACGCCATGCCGATCCCATCGTTCGCAACTGCGGCCTTCGGGTGTCCGCTGTCACCCGGCAATTGCCATTAGCTGCTTAGTGGGTCCGTTACCAAGCTCGCCCACGCTACTGCTCCCCCGCAACTGGACAACAGATACACCCTCAACATTGGCCTGTCCGTGTCCACATACCCAAAGGTCACAAACGCAAACATCACATAGACGTAGGCCCGTAGCAACCGAAGCTCCTGTGTCGAGCTCGGATGTAACCGCAGCGCTGCCTCGTGCATCTTCCTTACATGTCTCGCCAGCAGCCTTTGCCCTTTGTTGGTCTTGGGAAGCCCAAGTACTCATGTCAATTGTTGTTTGCCAAAAGGTACGGCAGCAGGAAGCTTGCTTTGATGCCTCCCTAATTATTGGAATCTGCAGTGCCTGCTAATCAATTTGGTGTAAAGCATGACTGTCTAGGCCTTGTACAACAGTCAGAATGCTCAAACCCTGAAGAAACCCTAAGAAACCCTTAGATCTAGATCTGTAGATCTCCTTAACTAATCGTTGCCGTTGGATCATAGATGCGTGATAGTTCATCGGCCCATCTCACGCGTGTCACTGCGGTTGGTATGAACTGACAATGACACGTAGAACTCAAGTTCGTGAACTTTCACTTAGTTTGCCCAATCAGTGATGATTGGGCGCTAGAGTTCGCGGTGTTTCAAGCTGCGAACTGTTCTATCATTTGTGAATGAAAGTTCACGCTCGCTTTTGCAAACTACCATGTGTTGAATTCCAAAAGGTTATGGCCCCCCTTACCTTGTAAGTGGCGTTCTAAATTGTTTTATCTAATTTCCGCTGCGCGAACGCAATTCACTATGGGACGAGGTAAAGGTCACGTGACTCCGCCCCCTAACCCTGGCCTTGGCGCACCTGCGTCTGAGGAGAAGCCGGGCGAGCACTCTCCGCTGGATGCTGTTACCTGAGTACTCAACAACAGCAAATTTTGGCACTTACGGATTTGGTGGAGCCTAGCTACGCAGCTACAATCTAATCAACGCTCCGCTGTCCCTGCGGACCTGCCTGAAACGTCTCTCTCTGGTGGGACGCGGCCACTACCGACACTTTCTGAAATTTCGAATGGAGTTTCCGCTGAGTCGTACTTCTCTGGTAAAGATGCTGAACACGAAGGAGTTTGGCACGAGTGGCTAGCGAAAATGCGTCCTTCTATGCGTTCATCCTGCTCTGACGCTGTTGCTTTCGGAATCAACTCCTGTGAGTTTGATGAAAGAAGACCCGCTCTATCTTTAGCAGGCTCATCAATTGTTTTACTTTCTGTGTCGTGTTACTACCGGTACTGCAAACTGTATCGTTCGCGGCTTTGATCCAACCTCTGAAGGTTACGCACCCTGGCACACTCTTGTCAAATTGCGACGCAACACCAGTGTAGTATATTTCTTCACGCAGGTGGACAAGCTCTGTTCGTAAGCCGGTTAACTTGCGACTCAAGCTCCTCCCCTTCAATCGTTTCTGGACGGGAAGGAGACTCTTTGGCGTATACGGGAGTACTCTGCGGTTACCAACGTTATGCCTTCTGGCAAACCTCTCTGCCTAGAGATGGTTGAGACTATTTACACTGATATGGCTCTTGTAAAGTTGCGCCGTGACTATATGCTGCTCAAGACCAAATTTATGACCGACGCTCTCCCTACGTCTGAAGTGCTGGCCGACCATGTCACTTCTCATTATGATACTATACTTGCCCCACGCGCTGCTGCAACGCACACTGCTAACGCGGCGGAAGCTGAAGCTGCTGGTGCTATCGCTGACGACCGACGCAAGTAGGAGGAGCTGAAGCGGCAACGACTCGCCGTCAAGGTTCCTTGTTATGTCTGTCACAGACCTGGCCACCTTGCCAATGACAGTTTCATGACAAACGACGAGAAGCGTGAGGTATTCCTCAAGAAGGCTTCCTCCTCTGCCAAGGCGGCAATTCTTAAGAGAGTTGCGGACTACAAGAAGCATGGCAAATTACCGGTACCTGGTAAGCACCTTAGTGCCGCGGCTGGACACCTTGACTTGTGCCCTGGCCTGGAGGACAACGGTGAGGTTTTATTTGCTCTCAGTGGAGCTAGTCAATCTGGTTTATACCCTGGTCTGGAGGATACTGGTGAGCGTTTATATGCTCTCCGTGAGACGGAGCACTCCGACTTGCACTCTTAGCTTGCTGAGACTGGTGATTGGACGACTGCTGCCCATGGAGTCGTATCTCGCTGGAACCATGAGCACCCTGGTTATTCTTACCTCTCGGACTCACTACCTTATCCAACCCCGTACCAACTTTGCTTTGGGAATGGCTTACGCCAATCTATCCCAGTGGACCCTCCATTCTCTGAACTCACCGTCTTCAACTACTATTCTGTTTTGGATGGGGTGTGTGAAGCTGCAATCACTGTGTTTGCTGCTGTTGGTGAAGGTGCTGTGGGCTGTGAGCACACGATCTGTGAGCCTCGTGCAGAGACGTCTTCGGCACAGAGACCTCCTCGGCGACCTAAGAAGAAGCACCACTGCTATGTCCCCAGCACACATACTTCTCTCCTCAATCGTCACAATCCTATCAAGGTCAAGCCGAAGTATGACTACTGGGTCTACATAGATACCATCACTGCCTTCTTCCCTCACAAGGCTCGCCTAGAGAGGACTCGGTCTATGTGGGAGGCCCGACGTACTCAACACCTTGATGATGGTTATCCAATCTCCCCGAGGCAGCTCTGCAGCGTTGAGACACCATTATGATGTCTGGCTCTATGGCTATCTTCCTTCGTGCTCAGTGCATACTCGACCGAGGCACTGCTCTTCCCCGGGATGGTGTTGAGCGTGTCATCAATGTCAAGAAGATTATCTGCAAGCTGCATATCATCCGGGAGATTGCCAAGCACATGGAAAAGCTGCTTCAACTGGAGCCTGTTATGGTTCGCACTTCCCTCGAGGACTTGAAGGACTGGGCATCCGGGCTTGGACAGACCACGAAGGCCTTGATACGGGCTGCGGAGTCCTATGGCACTCCGATCTTTGACATCACTGGAGGATGGGGCACTGATGATGGACCGTACTCGGATCACTTCGGCCCTACCTACAGCTCCTACTCGGACTCTGATTCCGATTATGTTGATGATCCTGCAGACCGAGATGACTCTGGATATATGCCGGATCTGGACTCTTCTGATCATGGTGACAGTCCTGCCGACCAAGACCACTCTGGATCTATGCCTAATCTGGCATCTTCCTCCGACTCTGATTCTGGTCAGGAGGATGGGGATCTACTATATTCACTTCTGGCATGTCTGACTCTGGGGGGTCTATGCCCGACCTTGAGTCGGTTTCTGACTCTGACTCTGATGGGATGTCTGACTCCTGTGAATCCATCCCCGATCTGGACACAGGCTCCGGCTCGGATAATGATGTTGATCCTCTGCCCTCTGACGACTGGGAATATGGTGACCACTTTGGTGACCACCGTGGTGACCACCTTGGTGACCGCTTTGGTGATCACCTTGGTGACCGCTTTGGTGACCACCTTGGTGACCGCTTTGGTGACCACCTTGGTGACCGCTTTGGTGACCACCTTGGTGACCGCTTTGGTGACCACCACGCTTTGGTGACCACCTTGGTGACCGCTTTGGTGACCACCTTGGTGACCGCTTTGGTGGCAACTTTGGTGACTCCATCCCTGACCTGGACTCGGGCTCCGACTCGGATGATGATGTTGATCCTCTGCCCTCTGACATCTGGGCGTGTGGTGTGTACCGTGCTCCTGCGGCTAGCCGTGTTGAGATGGCATGTGGTGCGCATGCTAGCCGTGCTAGGGCTCGCTCTACTGTGGGCAAGAGTGTTGTTCTGGACAATGGAGCCACCAAGCACATCTTCAACTCCGTGGAGGTGTTCAACAAGGACTATGCCCCCAAGGTCTGTGAGACCTTCAAGGTGGTGCAGAGTCAGGCTGTGTCCTCCTCTAGCATTGGCTCTGTTACCTTTGCTAAACGGGATATACAGTCTAGGCGCATGGTTGGTCTGCAGCTCCTTGGTGCACACTGCATACCTGGGCAGTCCTTCAACCTCCTGTCTGTGGTGGCTCTTGAGGATGCTGGCTTCCTAGTGGACTTTGGGGCCAGAACTGTATCCAAAGGGGGGGCTGCGTTCTCCTTTGCCAGGATAGGCAATCAGTATATTATGCATGAAGACAATGATGAGACTCTGGATACTGATATGGCGTGTGCTATACAGCATGCTGGTGATCAACGAGACCATTTTGATTGGAAATTTGAGGACACCGAGCCCCACTTCACCACTCATGGACCCTTCTTCCTGGAACTATTTGCCTCTGAGGACAACCACATCCTTGACACCTACTGCACCTTGTCTGACACTTGCTTCATCAAGGACTGGACTGGCAAGCACTGCTACAGGAACCCACCTTTTGCCCACGACATCATTCTCAAGTGTCTTGTGAAAGCTCTGGATGACTTTGACAGGGATCGTGGCAACACGAAGTTCATGTTCGTGTTACCTCAGTGGGTCACGCCCAGTTGGTGGTACCTGACCACTCACTTCAGTATTGTACATGAATACCCGGTTGGTGCAAAGATATTCTCTGCACCCATGGCATCATGTTACAACGTGGCTAACTTGGAACCCTATGGAGAAGATCGAGTTTGGATCGAGGACACGAAATGGCCCGTGGTAGTACTCTTCAAGGATTCACACACTGTTGAACAACTTGACCTCAAGATGCTACAACACGTGAGACTGGGCCATATTGGTGACAAGTCCGTTGATCACATGTTCGCCCATAATATTCCTATGGGTATCAATGAGTCACAATATTCTTACAGTCCACTGCAACACTGCCCCGAGCGTTGCATTGCTTGCAAGCTAACCAAGGCCATCAGGCCCTCGGTGAAGCCCACAGGGAGGGAGTTGTCCAAGGAGCTGGCGAGCCTTGTGTGGTCAGACACGTGTAAGCCTTTCAAGATCAGCGCTAGTGGATACAGATGGTTTGCGCTGTTCGTGGATGACTCCACCACCTGGATTTGCATATTCTTCCTCAAGCACAAGTCTGAATCCCTGGAGGCATTCAAATCGTACATCGTGGCGGTCAAGCGCCTCAGGAGTAGCATGGGCTTACCAGAAGATTACCATATGGTACTGCACACTGACGGCAACAACATCATGATCGCTGGACAGACAACTGCCTTCTGTAAGGAGCGTGGCATCGAGCAGAGGAATGGTTCACCATACCTACATGAGAACCGGGCACGTGTGGAGAGGTCACACAGAGATGTGCAAGCTATGGCCAGAGCCCTTCTCCTAACTTCTGGTTTTGGGGTGGAGATGTGGCCCTTGGCTGCCCGACATGTTGTATACATCCTCAACCGTATCTTCTTGAAGTCTCTTAACTGGACTTCGGCATACTATCTTATCAACAAGAAGCATGCAGACCTCTCACAACTAAGGGTATTTGGGTGCTTGGCTTATCCTTTCACCGACCCTTCAGTTCGTGAGCACAAGCTCAGCAACAGAGCTCGTGAGCTCAGGTATGTGGGACATTCTAAGTCTCCTCTGCCTACCTGCTCTATGATCATGATTATGATAAAGAGGTCAACTCTGGCATGGTCACCTTTTCTGAGAGATTGGACAAGCTGGGCAAGGTAGTGACCGCATGGGACCCATCTGCACCAGTCCCTCTCAAGACGAACTTCATGGCCACTACTCTGGATGCGCCCTACAGAGATCCACTGCCCGCACTGTTGGAGACTCCAGTGCTGGAGCAAGGTGTGTACCTACCAGAAGACGGTGATGAAGTGATGGCAGTGGTGAAGGTTGAGGCCTCCGATGGTGCATATTGGGTGAGTCTTAGCTCTTATCTAGAGCCAGGACAGAAGCGCCTATCACTTTTGTGGGCCTGCCCCACATATGGGCACATCAATGCCGACTATCCACTGTTCACTGAAGTCCGAGCTGTTACTGGCAAGGGGGACTCCGAGGAAGCCATGATTTGTGGGCGCGCTTTAGAACCACATGCACAACCATACTGCGTGGTCCTTCTCACCAACTTCACTATCATGGATTTGTCTACTGGAAATGTGCACTTTCCGCCTGCACACACGTGCCTTGGTGTTAAGTCTGACACAGCACCTGCTGAGCACAACTCCATGCTGCCGGAGGGAGTAACTGAACAGAAAGGTTACCCTCAAGTACTGCTTGCACCTGACTCTGCTGAATGGCTCGACTCCATCTCGGATGAATTGGAAGCACTCGGGCAGATCAAGGGAGCTTTGCTCATGATGAAGGATGTGCCTGCTGAGGTGAAGCTGTTGGACATGTCCCTCATCCTCAAGGTGAAGCTAGCTGGATAAGCACGGGCAACTCCTGAAGAGGAAAAGCCGGATATGTGTGCGGGGCAACAAGCAGGAGTATGGAGTTGACTACCTTGACACTTTTGCGCCATGCACACATCTGTCTTCTGTCAAGATTGTCATTGTCCTGGCCCTCAATCTTGGACTAGTGGTTTACCACATGGACGTGGACACTGCCTTCCTAAACTCTGTGCTAGAGGAGGATCTATATGTTCGCCTTCCCCGAGGACTTGTGTATGGGGGGCACAGATGTGCCAAGCTGCTTAAAGCATTCTATGGTCTGAAGTAAGCAAGAAGGGAGTGGTTTGACACTTCTGATGCCTTCATCATGGGGTATGACTCGAGGATGCAAAGGAGTGACATGGAGCCGTGCGTGTACTTCATCAAGGACACAGAGATCATGGTCATCATTTCGGCGTATGTGTATGATTACCTCGTTGCCACGAATGACAAGTCCTGGTATGATGCCTTTGTTGCTGCCTTCCACTCACAATATGCGTGTAAGGATCTAGGGGTTCTAGATCTGGTCATGGGCATCGGAGTGCGCTGGGGAGATTGTACGGCATATCTCTCACAGTATGGATACATCTCCCAGATGGTCGACACATATGGGTTGACCGATGCTAAGCCAACTACTTTACCTATGTCACCTCGCATGGCATTGTGCCCTCTTGATGGCAAGGATGCGACTTTGCCCTACCGTGCTCTGCTGGGGCAGCTGCAATGGGTGGCTCGCTGTAACCGGCCTGATATTATGGCAGCGGTGCCAATTCTGTCAAGGTTCTGCACAACTTATGGCCCAGAACACTTCGTGGCCCTGAAGCAGGTGGTCAAATATCTAAAGGGCACCATGGATTACGAGGTGGTACTACGTACTGCATCAGCGCCAGGGGGGTATGGTACTGGACCGAGCATGCCGTTGCCACTCTCCATATACATAGATGCCGACTATGCGGGATGCAAGACAACCAGAAGGAGCACCTCCGGGATTGTTGTTTTCCTCTGTGGAAGTCTGGTAATCTTCTCATCTATTATCCACAAGTGTTTGTCACTCTCTACCACCGAGAATGAGATAATTGCCATGTCTGAAGGCGCTCGGGAGGTGAAATACATTCTCAATGTGTTGGATTCACTGGTAAACATACGTAGACTAGTGCCCATGTACTGTGACCAGTGCCCATATAGGGAGCCATCCACCTTGCCTCTGACTATGTGAACAACTCCCGGTCAAAGCACATCGAGGTCAGGAACATGTATATCCGAGAGTTGATCAAGGGCAAGGAGACAGAAGCTCTGTACATTGGAACAGTGGACAACACCTCGGACATCATGACAATATCGCTGGCACTACCCATCTTTTGAGTGCAAAGAGAACGACTAGGTGTCATGAGCCTGCCTTGTGATGATGAATGAGGACTGATGGGGCACCACCCCATATCACTGGAGTTTGAGGGGCACCATCCCCATATCACTGGAGCTGGAAGGGGGCACCATCCCCATATCACTAGAGCTGGAGGGGCACCATCCCTAGAACTGGGTGTAGCTGATTGAAGGGGCACCATTCCCAAGAACTGGCAATAAGATAACTAGACAATCACCCTTTAGAAGGGGTCTTGGAATCTGCAGTGCCTGCTAATCAATTTGGTGTAAAGCATGACTGTCTAGGCCTTGTACAACAGTCAGAATGCTCAAACCCTGAAGAAACCCTTAGAAACCCTTAGATCTAGATCGGTAAATCTGCTGAGCAAATCGTAGCCGTTGGATCATAGATAACCATCGGCAAGTGCGTGATAGTTCATCGGCCCATCTCAGGCGTGTCACTCAGGTCGGTATGAACTGACAGTGACACATAGAACTCAAGTTCGTGAACTTTCACTTAGTTCGCCAAATCAATAATAATTGGGCGCTAGAGTTCGCGGTATTTCAAGCTGCGAACTGTTTTATCATTTGTGAATGAAAGTTCGCGCTCGCTTTTGCAAACTACCCTGTGTTGAATTCCAAAATTAATCACACGAGGCCACGTCGAGTAAAACCGCAGCATCCGTTGCCGGCAGCAACGGTCGCCTCTCCCATGCAAAGAAGTGCACCTTCAGATCATAACTGTTCTTGGTCGAGTGCTAGAGAGCCGACTGCTGTATCTACACAGCAAGCTCCACGCCTCCCAACTCAGGCTCCCAATGTCCACGAAGAGCACGGGAAAGACAGTCCTCAAACTGCACCGTTTTCTGCAAGCCGGTTAAAGCAGAAATCTCTGTGGTTTGCTCCGTCATGATCACACCAGTCACGTGAGAAATGTCTGGTCTTCCTCGTCACGGTCTTGCCAATCAGGTTTGAAACTTTTCTGACCGGCTCCATATTCCCATTACCAATCACGCTAAAATTTTGCATGCGTGTCATCAACTTGCCAGTCTAGTTAGAAACATTCACGTCCGTCTCCGTCAGCAATCATCCGTTATCACAAAGCCTGCAAGTCTCAGCCAAGCTTAACTGCACGAAGTAAAGCTCTCTGAGGTAGAGTCTCGCCGCTGGCACTGCCAAGTACACAGATGGGCACAACCCTGTAAAAGCTGCCAGTCTCCTCACCGGCAGCCACCTCTGATTCTGAGTCGCACAATATCTCCTTCGCTTAAGCGTGGGTTTTCTGCACAAACCGTTTATCCAAAACTGTCCTTGCTGAAGGTCCACTTCCAGGCCAAGGTGTTCGATCACTTGCACCGGGTCCCATTGCCCCTTCTTCGTGTTCCTCTGCGGTCCCAAGCGTTTCAGCACTTGTTGTACACGATCCCGAAAAATCGATGCTTTCTCCCGAGGCATTTTGCAAGCGGCAAGAAGTCGTCCATGTATGGCAGCACCTGAGTTCCACGATGTCGGTTCAAGTCCTTGCCACCACCTCCCTCTGTAAGGTATACTCCCGTGTTGTCGTACCCACTCGCGACCTCTGAGGCGGCATATTTCTCTGTGATCTTCGGCTACTTGAGTCACTCGAAGGCATTCCACCATCACCTTGATGAACTTGCAGAAAACTCGGGGTGAATCATTTCATCCAAACGGCACTGCTGCACATTAGAACAACTCCCCCTGCGGGTCATACTGCATGAAGTGCTGAAAGTCGGGTTTGATTCTCCATGCATGAATATCGTCTTGGAGGTCGAAGCTGAAGCACCTGTCCCCCCGGTTCCCTGATTCGAATTAGCTTCTTTATCCTCTATCTTCACCCGCGTCTTCAATATTGATTTGGCTATTGAAAATCCATAACCAATCACAACTTGTTCGTACCGGGTTTCGAGACTAAAAACCGCGTCAGACGTGAGATGATTTCGTCTATTTTTTCAGGCATTGCTCCTCAGCAGTCTCTCCTTCTCCGCGTCCAACCAGATCTGCTGCTTCGTCGCGACAAGACGCCGGTATCAAACACCGGTGGCCTGTGCCTCCACCTGATTTTGATTCCACGTGATGTCCATCGTAACTTCTAAATTGTCGCATGCCGAGCGCCACGCTCCCCTCCGCGTCCTCACCCGTTCTTGGACGGTGAGATCTCCCAACTAGCGCCCGGAGAGGGTTGTTGTGCGGGTTGGGAAGGAGGCAGGTACATTAGTGGCCATCGGCCGCGGGCGCCATGTCCCAATCTTTAGCTCCTTTGCCTGATTTCTTCTCGTCTTCCTTCTTCCTCTCTGACCAGCAACCCGGCCGTCTGTCCTGCTTGGTTTCACACTTTGCGGCCTGCTTTGCCACCGTGTTCAAAATCGCCTTTGAACGTGTCGAATTTGCCTAGCCACTGTCGTAGCACCTCGTCCGCCACACCGCCATCCGTTGCCCCGTAGGCACAGTTGTCCACAAAAGAAACCTTCGTTCGTAGGGCATCCGCGCCCCGCAAGTAGAAGATGAAGATTCTGATCTCAGCCTCTTGGGACAACCCTTTGGAACACTGGATGTGTGGGGGGTGGGGAAGCTTCATTGAGACCAAGTTTTGGGGCACAGAGGGTAAGCAGGGTGGTTGTTCTGAGCGTAGGCTTGGTGGTGGGGAGATGGCTCAGGCAGCTCGGGGGGTAGAGGTGAACCGTCTTCAGAGGCACAACATAAGTGCACATGCATTACAGTAGCAGAGGCACTAAGGTGGCGTGGCCCAGTGAGGCTTAGGGGTCCCATTCTCCATTAGAGAGCTCTGGAAAATCCGGATGAGTTCCCGAAGTGTGTGCTGAATCCTTTGATCCCCATGTAAGCACATAGTGCAACGGATCTTCTGTGGCTACATTGTGCCAAAGGAATCGGTCCAAGGATAAGCCACACATGTGTGTGTGCTTATCCTTGGACCGACTGATTATCCTTGGACCACGTAGCCACAGAAGATCGGCTGCACTATCCACGTGTGTGTAGATATTTACATATACTTGTATATATGTAACATATATATGTAACATATACATACACATTATGATCACGGAGATGTATTGTGAGGGGGTGAGTGGGCAGTACCATCCACCAGCAGGATAACGGAGACCCATTGTGAGGGGGTGAGTGGGCGGTGCAACACGAACGTCGTCATCACTGCCACAATAGGGATCTCCATGTGCGAGAAAACCACCCAGGTGACGGGACTTGACAGCTCCTGTGACCCCATACTTATCTGTCATCTCACCTTCCTCTAATGCCCACACCGCTGTCATCATCAATGGCCCACCCGATGGCCATCAGTGCCCAAGTGTGCAACAGACAGTGGACAGAGCCGTGCATACCTCTCGAGGGAAGATAGATGTGGCGCACCCACCTTGAGCACCGCAAAGCGAATGTGGTTCTCAACCATGTACACTATCGCAGGCAGAGCAAAGCGTAGCCAACGCCTCGGAACCAAAGCTGTGACAAGAAATATAATATCCCGTCCCAACTCTTCCCTCCCCTTAGTCCTGAGACGAGGTCACCCAGCATGTCATTAAGTCTCAACCTCTGTGCTCAGATGCCAAGGGTATGGCTAAGCATCAGGAACTACAAGACACTTAAGATCAAGGGCCACTTCTAGGCAACACAAGACAATCGGCACGGTGTATGTTTATTGAGCCGACTTTGTTTTGCAATACAAAGTGAAGGTTCAAGGCAAAATGTTCCAGGGACTTAGAATGGCCCTGAGGTGAAGGTGGTCACATGGCCATGCACAGGTCAGGGAAGAGGTTGGGCGCGGGTGCAAATCTATACCAGCGCGCACTTGAGCACGGGTTGCCTGCATTCCCTCAGGGCTATCCATCGCGACCCTGGGACCACACCGCGCAAAACTGATGTGAACATTGAGGTGTAAGGCCTAAGCTGATCATCGGTTTCAGAAGTTGGATGTCAGGTTTTAGTGGTCCTTGAGGTCTACATGTGTCCTGGGTGCCGGCGTGAAAGTGTCCAACGTGGGTCTCTGGTGGTGGATTGAAGGCGAACCACGTAGGTCCCTGGCAGTGGCATGACAGCGTCCCTCGTTGCTTCCTGGTGGCATGATGACATACCAGGCTGGCTCTGGGGATGGCGAAACAATTTCCAAGGAACTTGATGGATGACAGCTTGGTCAACCACCCGTGTGACACCCCGGGTAGCGGAGTGTCAGTGTTTCCGGCGGGTGTCCGTGATGTGGGGAGGGTTGGGCTGAAGCTCGCTCAACAGCGCGTGCTGCCCCAAATGATGCAGCGTAGGCATCCGGGTGGCCGTTGAGTGGAGGTAGGAGGCAAAGGGATGGGAGGTCTTGGGAGCACACCACAACAACGCACAACAGGAGAACAGGATCTTCATAACCTCCGAGAGAAGTACCACCAGCGCCGAGCTGCTCCACAACACCTAAATACTGAGCAGGGAAATCCATGGAGAGGCCTATAGAAAAAAGGGTTGGGAAAAGAGGCCCAAAGGCAGGGGGATCTACGAAAAACGGGACGCGCAAAGAGGCCCGTGCACAGGAGGCTCTACAAGATGAAGATGTGCAGAAAGCAAAATGGGCAAGAATTTTGGTGTAATGGGCAAGTGCAAAGAAACGCGGAGTCGGGGGATCTAGAAAAAGTGAATGTGCAACGAAGCGCACAAACAGAGGCCTTTCGAAACAGGGGCTCTCGAAAAGGCGCACAGAGAGGTGAAGACCTCAGATCTGTTCTTCACCGATAAGAGGGGGCACCCGCGAAACCGCGCCGGGGCTCGCCGACCAGCCGAGCAGTTCCCCTAAAACGAATCCTAACCCTGCACTCGTGTTCTCGGTGGCGGACATCCGAGCGAGCTGCGCCATTAGCGCGCGAGCATCTGGCTGCGTCGTATCCACCGGGGTCGTCACACGTCCCCAACTGCGACACGTGCCTGTCCCCCGCTGGGGACGTCGGCTGTGGAGAACGCCGACGTCATCAGCAGTTAAAGAATATCGCGACGCGCGTCTTAGCTGCTGGGGACCTCAGGCTGTGGACGAAGAATGGGCGCAGGGTTTTGAGCCCAGGAAGCAGAGTGTCTACAACATTCTGGCTGGGGAAGATGGCTCAGAGGCGTGAGGACACTGACCTGTATCGGTAGGTGTTGCCGCTGGGTCCTCCAGGCTCCGCCTACTCCAGACACTCAAGTGATCCAGTGAGAGTCCTAATAGAAAAGTTCCGGTGCCCAACTAATTTGACTCGCGCGCATCCAGACAAGGGCTAGGAAGCAGCAGTTTGAAAATGTCAAGGCTCAATCATCTTGAAGCCTTCGAGGAGAGCTTGGATGCGAGTTTCAAGATAGATTAACTTGCTATCCAGAAGGGCAATATACCTTTGCTGCAGACTTGGAACCGTGAACTAGTATCACGTGAAAAGTTCCCAAGAAGATCTGGCCGCACAACAATAGGATTCTGCGCGGGGCACGGTTCTGACTGTGTTAGTGCGTCGTCGGATGTGGATAGCATCGCGCCTCTACTCTGTGCGCTGGTTAGGGTCAGATCAGTGCTCGTCGAGCCACGAACGCCAGAACACGGAACACAGTTTTATACGCCCAGTACAGCAAAAAGCATTCGGGAGTGCAAGCTGTGATCAGAGTCCCCAAGGCATCTCGCGAAACTGAAGCGTCGGACCTACGAGAACTTACTTGCCCCATGGTGGCAGCTCCATCTTCAACCACCAAAGGTGACAAATTCTAATGACAAGTATTGGAGGTCAGGACACATGCCGTACCGAGGGCCACGAAACTACACGAAGGAGAGCGGATATGTAAGGCCACATCCTCTTTCAACATCTGTCCAGACCCAAAAAAACTGAATGTTATGTCACAGTGCAGCGAGCGGAGCGAGAGGTGCTGTGTCACATAACTACGGTCACATAACTACATAACAGACTGGAAGGGAGGTACCACTGTGTGGTATAAGGTTTCGAACTCTGCCCTGTGCCTGTGAAGGGAGGTTTGGGGAGCGGGGACGTTTCTGTCGAACCAACGACTATCGAGTCAGCCCATGCATTAACTAGTCAGCAGAGTTCAGCCAACCCCTTGCGCTAATTGTTTATACAGTCAGCCAAACGACTATACAGTCACTAGTCATCGACCTACCACAGCAGTTCATGCTGACTGGTTAATCATAATGCTCATCTCGCCAAACTAGCCTAAGACATTGACTACAGTGTCAATAGTTTACCTATAGAATAAGAATTCGTCTGACAGAACATGACATGACCATGATGCACGTTATCGTTACTGTATCTGAACTTTGAAATCCTCGAAGTTCATAAAAAAACGGGGTTCCGTCTACCGTGTCACTCGACAGTATCTGGGTATTGATTTACAGAACGATCGATTCCCCACAGAATTCCCACTGTAAAGTCGCGTTATAGTATGTTTAAGCTGTAAGTTATTCTGTAAGGCCTTCGGGCTACCAAGCTAGCTTTGAAAGATGGGCGCAAGTACGAAAAAGCGCCCTAGTCCAACAACTAAGTGCTCTCCAGTTTACTCTGCCTCACCCTTTCTGAAGGATGATCCGACGCACCTTGCTCCCGGGTCGCCGAGATATGCGGGCAGTGTTCGAAACCAAACTCCCGAAAGTGACATTGCAGTAACCAGGAGTGAGAAGAGAGAGCGCATTCATCCGGGGAAAAGTAGCGCACAGAGCATGGCATCTGTGTGCTATGCGATTTTCTTTTTCTTTTTCAGCATGGCAACGTTCGGTCTTTTTGTGACAAGTCTTGTTGCGCTCGATGCTGTACCTGGGCTCCAAGGTCAGCAAGGAAGTCCATGTGGCGTTAATTCTCACGCAGCATCCTTCGCGCTACCCAATCGCAACCAAAGCTCCACGTCGTTCACTGGCAGCCTCACCAACTTCGACCCTTTCACCCTGTCTACTACTGCGACATTGAGAGGCACGATCATCCGTGAGAGTCTCATAGGTGAATTTCTTAGTTTTCGTCGCAAGCGCGATTCTTTCTTACTCGAGTAGCCCTAAGTGGTGCCTTGCAACTTTGGGTGTGCAGCGGAATCAACAACTTTAGGTTTTCGCCCGGGTGGAAAGTGTGCACAACGTCTTGGAAGTTCAGGTGAGTTGCTCATTTAACATCATATTCTTGCTGCCTTTATAGTTGAATAGACCCGCACTGCGTATGCTACAGGGAATTTAGGTTTCAATCCAATCAGTACATTTCCACTGAGGGGCAGGTCTCCAATGAGGGATTCCTCAACCATGCAGTTCATTGAATTAAGGCTCCTTGTGTTTGGCACTTCCTGCATATTGCATAGCAACCCTTGAAGTAGAATAACTCTTTCGTGCACCGGTGTGCTTTGATGTGAGACTAGGAGATCACACAAAATCCCGAGACGACATGGGCACCTGTGGGCATTTAATTTGGCTAATATATTTTCAGATTGATATTTCCGGTGACGCAGCAGCATTAATATCGCTTCAAGCGGTGGAGTAGCATGCCATTACATGCGCTTGAACCATGTATACCTTAGTAGTTGAATAGAGCCACGTATGGACATGAATTCACTGAGACTAGTTGCAGAGCTCTCAGGTGCCACCAGGGTATGATCCGGGACACAAAGTTGCCTAAACATGCTTGGAAACATCGTGTAAAATAGGTCCTATGCGTTGAAATTGTTGGAAACAAATGGTCACGTGCATATAGTTCGGCTCTATTTTAGGATGGATTGAATTGGAAAACAGCTATTCAACAATTTTTGGAAGCCATGGAAGTTGAATTGTTCAATATGACATGCCACAGAGTTGTGGTGAAGGGGGAGCACTCCTAATGCCACACAGTTGTGGGGGGGCACTACTAATGAAACAGAGTTGTGGGG
>LGRX02015807.1:0-19606 GCA_001247695.2 Cymbomonas tetramitiformis | reverse complement strand
GGGGGGAGCACTAAAGTTTCAGAGTTATTGGGGGGGCGGGGGGGTTGGTAATTGTTTACTTATCAATCTTATTGGAAAGGGCTTTGCAATATTATTCACGTTGTGCACTCGACTCGCAGGCCCTTTTGATCCCTCCTTTATGGCGAAGTGTGGAGGAGACCAGAGTTATAATCCGGGGCCTCCAAGAACACCCCAAGGAGCTTGGGGCGGGCATGCCCTATTCGAATGGGCCAAGCAAGAGGCTGAGACCATTCCTACGTGCAGTGTCGGAAATGCACCTCCATTTGCATTGGATCGTGATCGGTGGCCAGACTTTATCAGAAGGTCACCTAATCCAACATTCTACAATAGTGGGATTAATACGGCTAGTCACAGCGCTACATCACGTGAGTGCGATGCACCATACCTCCCTTTCGCGTATGAGTTGTGATAATAATGATATATAATACATACAATTTTACATTTCTCAATCATCGGTAATGTATCGCAGGAAACGCCACGGACATCAAGGCTCATTTCAGTAAGGGCTTTGCCACGGTGGCATTCTTGGTGTACGAGACCTTTTGGCATCATCTAGTCCCCCGGATGCAGTGTCCTGATTGCAAGTCTTGTGATCGGGTTCGTCATGACGGTTGGTGTGATGGATTGCGCCGGGTCGCATCTACCCAAGGGACTTTTTTCTTGTATGGTAGGAGATATGAATGTAAGAAGTGCCCCTCTAATGGAGAAAAAAATCGAAAATTCAATTGCTATGACGACGATGTAATTCAGGCACTCCCTGTGATAATACGTGAACAACTTCCCTTTGTTTGCACCTCCGGGGGCGCGATGGCGAGAACCGATGTGGATATGGTACGGCACATGTCTTTATTCCATTCATTTGTTTTCATGATGATCAACGCATATCTTATATCCTAAAGTCAAGTTTGACTATCATGGCGTCTTGACTATCATGGCGTTCTACAGATGGAGCGAGACCTTATAAACGGCAAGTCTATCAAGGACGTGGAAGATTGCTTTGCTGAATTGAATCACCGTCGGTGAGGCTATCCCTCCATGCAAACACGCAAATATATACGCATACTCATCATGCCATCCACATGGCGCATGATCATGTGTGACCTCAAAAATGTATTGCTCGAGGGGGGGGCACAACCGCCCCTCAGCTCCACTAGCTCTCGGCGGCAGACACCGCGATACACGCTTCATTGGCGTTGGCGCCAGGACACCTCCCCGGTGACCACGCATTAGCAGCAGCCACCGCCAGACATGCCTTTGGCGTTGGCGCCAGGACACCTCCCCGGTGACCACCCCTCAGTAGCAGCCACAACCAGACACGCCTCACACGCGCTTGCGCCAAGACACCTCCCCGGTGACTAGCCCTCAGCAGAACCCACCGCCATACACACCTCACACCCGCTTGCGCCTGGACACCTCCGTCCCCGGTGACCAACCCTCAGCAGCAGCCATAGCCAGACACGCCTCACACACGCTGATGCCAGGACACCTCCCTGGTGACCAGCCCTCAACAGCAACCACCGCCATACACGCCTCACACACGCTGGGGTCAGGACACCTCCCCGGTGACCAGCCCTCATCACGAGCCACCGCCATACACGCCTCACGCACACACGTTGGGGCTAGGACACCTCCTTGGTGACCAACACTCGGCGCAAGCCACAGCCAGGCACGCCTCACACGCACTTCCGCCTGGACACCTCCTCAGTGACCAGCCCTCGGCTGTTGCTACCGCCATATTGCTGAGCTGGCGTGAGGGATTCACCTTATAAATGTTTATCTGACGAGCTCCCTTTTGTTGCGGGCAGATTCCATCGAATTTATCTCATCTACCTCGCTATTCACAAATTTTACAACAGTACTCAACGTCCTTTCAAATTTGAACCGTTCGGTGATTTCAAAGACAAGTCGGGGTTCCATGGTTGGGTGCCGAGTGACAACTATATACGTGATCTTTTCGTTAGCCTTCAAATGCGCAAGCGCCTTTGGTACAATAAATTCTTTTGCTCCATCAAAGGTCGTTTCTTACGGTAATGCCATTCTTTCTCAATTTATTACACATATTTTTAGTTGTGGCTCGTGCCCCATATGCCGCTCTCATCCGCGGCATGCCTTTTGAGTGACAATGTGCGTACACATCGGGACACTTTTCCGGAATTTCCGGAGCTCGATAGCAAGTGAATGATGTGTGTGTGTATGCTGATCCTTGCGACTCCTTTGGCCAGTGAATGATGTGTGTGTGTATGCGTATCCTTGCGAATCCTTTGGCACCCCGAAGCCACAGGAGACTGCACTATGTACCCACGCCGGGGATTGCGTGTGTGTGTGTGTGTGCTTGTAGAGCTGATCATACCTTCTACATCACAAAGAGTCTTCGCATCAATGGGCAACGGGTGTTTTTTGCCGCCTTGAAGATTATGAATGAGTATGGCTTGGTGCAAGGATTCTATTGGGTGACTAGCACTTCCTTGTGGGAACTACAAGCCGTGTTTCAACGTTTTTACAAATCCCGCTACCAAGATGTGAGGAATGAGGAGAAGCCTTTGTACATGTGGATTGATAACCCGCAAGAGACTGGTGCGATAGCATGACAATAGTCCTATGAAACCTCATGCGCATAAATGTGAAAGGGTCCGACGTAGTGTTGCGCAGGGGTGGGGATAGACCCTCCCAGTGAGGGGAGGGAGGAGAGGGGGAGGGGGGGAGGGAGGGGGGGGAGGAGGAGGGAGGGGAGGAAGGGGGAGGGGAGGGGGAGGGGGAGGGGGTGAGGGAGGGGAGGGGGAGGGGGAGGGGGAGGGAGGAGGGGGAGGGAGGAGGGGGGAGGGAGGGGAGGGGGGAGGGGGGAGGGGAGGGGGGAGGAGGGGGAGGGAGGGGGAGGGGGAGTGAGGGGGGGGAGGAGGGGAGGGGGGGGGAGGGAGGGGGGAGGGAGGGGGAGGGAGGGGGGGAGGGAGGGAGGGGGAGGGAGGGGGGGAGGGGAGGGGGAGGGAGAGGGGGGGAGGAGGAGGGAGGGGGAGGGAGGGGTAGGGGGAGGGAGGGGGAGGGCGGGGGGGGGGAGGAGAGGGGGGAGGGAGGGGGATGGGGTTAGGAGGTTAAAAGAGATGAGAGGGCGGGGAAGATTTGGGGGGGAGAGAGAATGGGATGATGAGGGTTGATGGGGTTGAGAAGGTTGAGGGGGTAAGGGGGGGGTCACGTGGAAATGTGATGCCACTAGGACGTTGAAACTACGCTTGGCGTAAGTATTACCTGCGGTGGTTGGCTTAAAAAGCGAGAAGAGATGGATGCGGTCCCGCTAATGCCTAGTATTGGAGCAGATGGTGCTACACACCACCGGACTCTTGAGGTATGGCACCATGAATATGCATCATCCATTTATGCTCAACTGTAGTGCACGGCTCTATCCTCACGATCATGCCTTGTGGGGCACAAAGAATGGCGTTGAATGGTAAAGCACTACTAATGAGTTTTGAAGTGGTAATCGCATTACACAAGCATACCCAAGCATTATGCACAATCCGTGCTTTATAACACAGACTAATTCATGATAACTTCATGTGATTGACATAGGCATTCGGAAGTGATGTTATGCCTGAGGAAGTCCGAGCAACCATGGCGACGCCTGCCGCCGATAACGAGCATGCTACAAGTGTGGAGGAGAATCAGGTGCTAGCAGTCCATTCACTTATTGCTAGTGGCAATAGTATAGTATACTTATGCATCTTGAAATTCAGCCTTGGCTAATGAGGGGGGGACTGTGCTGAGCGGGGCTAAGGCTGCCGGTTGAGGGGGGGCTAAGGCCGAGGGGGCATGACGATGGCTAAGGTTGCGGGGGGACGAGCCGATGGGGGCATAGGTAGCTAAGGGGGTCTGAGCTTAGGGGGCTTTACCTGACGGGAGGCTGAGCTAAGGGGGTTGAGGGGGGGGCTGAGTTGAGGGTTGAGCTGAGGGGGTTGAGTGAAGGGGGTATACAAAATAAATGAACGAACCGTCGGCATGTGCAGGATGAGGGTAGTGTCCCTGAGGAGGTGGACCGCACACGCTCTCAAGTGGCCAAGGACACCGTCACACATGTGCGAAACTCGGAGGCATACAGCATGTTGTTGGGCCGCTCCTCTCCGATTCAAGCATTCCGATCGGCGGACGAAGCTCATCCCACGCTACGAGAGCCAAGTTTACCGCAAGGCCTCCAAGAAGAACTTTCTTCGCTACACTCGGACCGGCGACCACCACAAGAACCCTCCTCGATTATGTTTAGGGGCTCAACCATGCGGCAACTTGAGAAGAGGGTGCAAGCCACTCAAAATGTGATTTACCGATTAACGCACAAGTTAATCGACAACGCAAGAGAACTTGAGGATTGGCGGATGGCGACTGATGGTATGGCTTTATACTTATGCGTAATATTTTGACGGTATAATGCGTGAGGATGTGTGAGGTGTAGGGTAGCTAGCGGGCCTAGGTTACATGAGATGAATACATATTTTTTTCATCGTATACTTTAGGATTTGCGGTCGGATCATACTAATGACATGGTAACAAGACATTATGTATAAAGCAATATGACTCAACCATGCTAGTGTCCATTGTATGCCAAGCAATCTTAGGTCATCATGTGTGGATGGAGTGTGGTCGGTCCAGTGGAAAGTATCGCTTCGGAGTTGGGTGATACGCAAACGCAACAAAATGCGCTCGTTGAGGATGCACCGTCTGGTATTGGCCTTCACACCACACTTGCAAGTGCCTAAGGCAGATTGCCCCCTCTTGCTTTATAGTGACCCCACCACCCCACCGCATCATGGCGGTCCCCATCGTGTCACATGAGTAAGTGCGGGGATGGGGAACAGGGGACGTCGGCGCGGTGCCACATGCACAAAATGTTCTTGGCGGAGCTACGGCTTCATGTGCTTCAGGCTCGGCCGCCCATGCTGGTGAAATGACCCTCCATGCTCCTCTCTTTTGATCCCATCACCACGTGACCCGCTTTTGATTTGATGTGGACAACCAAAGGGTCGGGGGCGGGAGGGGAGCGGGCGGGGAAGGACAACAGGCTCACCAGCACCGTCGCAGCCACCTCCCGAGGATGTAAGTGTACCTTCAGGTACCGGCCTTCACACCATACTTGCAAGTGCCTAAGGCAGATTGCCCCCTCTCGCTTTATAGTGACCCCACCGCATCATGGCGGCCCCCATCGTGTCACATGAGTAAGTGCGGGGATGGGGAACAGGGGACGTCGGTGCGGTGCCACATGCACAAAACGTTCATGGTGGGGCCACGGCTTCATGTGCTTCAGGCTCGGCCGCCCATGCGGGTGAAATGACCCTCCATGCTCTTCTCTTTTGAATCTATCGTGACGTGGCCGTCACCGGGGAGGTGTCCTGGTCCCAACGTGTGTAAGGCATGTATATCGGTGGCTGCGGCTGAAGGGTTGGTCACCGGGGAGGTTTCCTGTCGCCAGAGTGTGTGAGGCGTGTATGGTGGTGGCTGCTGCCGATGTGGACAACCAAAGGGTGGGGGCGGGAGGGGAGCGGGCGGGGAAGGACAAAAGGCTCGCCAGCACTGTCGCATCCGCCTCCCGAGGGTGTAGCCGAGGTGTACGGTAATGCCTTTACGCCATACCACAACATTGGTTTGCAAGTGTCATTGTAGAAATGTACATTCGACTTCAAAACTCAAGTTTGATTCGAATCGGTGGGAAAGCACCCAAATTAGATTGTGGGTAAGGGTGAAGGTCTCGCTCAAGCTAGACGTGCATGTCTAGGATGTTCCGCGCAGGTGACGAGAGTACCCCACAATTGACGTTGGTTCACACTCAAAGCACAATTCCGCCTAAACCCAAAAAATAATTGTGGTCACGTCCAAATGTAGATCACATACGGCGACCGGTTGATAACACATCCGAGATGACAGATTTTTATCACGCTTTAAAGGGGAGATTCACTAACCCGCAGTCAGGTGAGCTTGCCACTATTGTGCTGATCGTCTCACACATACACACATCGGTTCTACTAATGTACCATTGTGTGGATTGCATGACTCGATTAGGAATTGACATATGAATGCTCTTGCAACTTGCAGGGAAGTTGAATGTCACAACGATGTTTACAGAGTGGGAACGGCAAGTGACATCCCATGAGGCTCCGCCAAATGTCTATCCCACGAATGCAAGATTCTTGGAGAGGTTTAGCCAAGAAGTCGCAAGGAATGTCATGAGAAGGGCATCACCTTTCCAACGATCTCCTAGAACTCCCACGGGCAGCTCAACGGCATCGTTACAACAACTTGGAGTGCCGCCTAAGGCAAGGCCTTCGGAACGATCTACTGGAGTCTGTTCCCCTCATACATAACTGTCTGCAAAGCAGGAAGCATTCGACTAACTATGGAAGCAGGAGGCGGCTCGGCACTAATGAGACGTGTCGGCCACCATGTCGGTCAAAAACATCAGCAGGTCACGGATCTGATGCCTGGTGGGGATGGAGAATCGGGCAGTGGGGGTGGAAGGTGAGGGCCCAGGGGTGCCCCATCCCCTGGGCCTTGGCCCCCGTGGGGCTGAGACCCCAAGGGGCCCCAGCCCCTGAGGGGCAGGGGGAGGAGGGTTTTATTTAAAGTGATTTCCTAGTATGTTACTAGCATGCTTTTTGATTTCTGTGCTCTTTTTAGTTTTCACACTGAGTTTCATGATGCTTGGGTTTTCATTAGTGATTTTATCCTCCGGCATGATACCCGTTTCATGGAGGATGCTTCTCTCCCTAGAGTGCCGTCTGCATATTCTGGATAACTTTTTCAACAAGGGTTTTAGCCCACGGTGAGGAACTCCAATCCCCTTTAATACTTTTCCAAAGCCTGCTGGTAAATATCCCATGAGGGTGAGCTCCCTTGGCCACCTTGTGGCGTTTAGGAAAGGGGTGCCCGCAACGCCCTACAAATTTAGGAATCGTAGGTAGGGCCATGTTTGCCGTGTATCTACCTTGTGTCTGGATGGCCAAAAACCACGACCAGACATGGCCATGTTTAGTCAGTTTTTCCGCGGCGCAACACCACCCAAGTAGGGCCATGTTTGGTCGTGGTTTTTGGCCTTACTTACCCCTTACTTACCTTGTACCTACCCAATGTCTAACGCACCATACGTACGCCCGTGAATGCATGAATCACTTAGACATTGGGTAGATACAAGGTAAGTATGGCCATGTCTATACATAAACAAGGGTAAGTAGGGCCCTATCTATCATGTATCTATACTCAAGTACAGGGTAAGTATGGTCATGTCTATACATAAACAAGGTAGGGCCCTACCTATCATGGTCTGTACTCAAGTACAGGTAAGTATGGCCATGTCAAGATAATATGGGTAAGTAGGGCCCTATCATGTATCTCATACCCGTACTCAAGTACAGGTAAGTATGGCCATGTCGTTATACATAAACAAGGTAAGTAGGGCCCTACCTATCATGTATCTGTACTCAGGCACAAAAAGTATGGCTGCTGCCTATACATAAACAAGGGGTAAGCAGGCCCCACCTAACACAGATTCATACCAAGCAATGTAAGTATGGCCATGTTTATACATAAACAAGGGTAAGTAGGGCCCCTACCTATCATGTATCCATGCTCAAGTATGAAGTAAGTATGGCCATGTTTATACATAAACAAGGTAAGTAACTCAACATGGCCATATTTGGGCCCTATCCCTCTAGAAACCATTTGACATGGCCATACTTACCGTTTATCGCGCATAGCCTAAAGATGGAGGCAATGGCGGGAAAGGTACCTTAAGTTCTTCAGCGATCCTCGCAACGTGGTGATCTAGTGGCTATTACCGCCTGGGTGGCTTAAGCCACCCTAACAGCGATTTAGGGTGGCTTAAGCCACCTTAACGTTTTCAATTATCACGGGAGCTATCGGTACCGGAAGCTAGATTTTTTAAGCTCAAAATGACGGCGACATTGTTTTCTTTTAGACACTATGTGCACTATTAGGCGAGCCCAAGTTCCCGGTGAGCAATTTTGGGAAGTATCCAAGAGGGTGCAACATTTAGTAAAATTTGAGCAATTTGCCCTTGTTTTTGCATACCCATGCTACTTCAACCGAGATTTTGAGGGTCAAGATGACCTCGGATCAAACTTTTGGCAAGACACTGCAGAAAGAGCAGCTCGAGATCTTGACAACATGGGTCTCCAAACTTTGAAAGCGTTTTCGAGGAAGCCCCCGGTGAGCTAATTAGCTTAAGGTGGCTTAATCTACACTCTTTGAACTCACTGATTGTCTGAAACATATAGATATCACCGAGGTTCCACTCATTGACATACCACCTACAGATTCTACATTCATTGCTCTTATATCTTCTTCATCAGCTCATCAGCTGCACGACATCATTATATCCGAGTATGATCGTGACACATTTGCACAGACTATTTTGGCTAAGCTGACATCATCGACTTTATCACAGTCAGTCAGCAGCTTCAGCTTCGAGCTCATTCAGGGGTTGATCTATCGTAAGACCATATATGGCAGACAGCTGTACATTCCACCAACAACTAAAGTCCCCACAGATGACGGTGAGATCACACAGCTTCGCCACATTCTCCTTCATGAGTGCCACTCAGCCACTATTTCTGGTCATGTAGGCAAAAATCACATGCTTCATCTTCTGCGTAGCCGGTATTATTGGCCAGGAATGACAACGGCAGCCATCAAGTACATTCGGGAGTGCCCCGTTTGTCAGCGCCAGAAAACGAGGCGACACAAGCCTTATGGTCAGGCACATATACGATATTCCGTGCCTAAGACAAAATGGCTAGATGTATCTCTTGATTGGATCACTGACCTGCCTATCACCACTAATGGGCACGACAGTATATTTGTGGTAATGTGCCAATTCTCTCATCGTTGTCATCTCATTCCCTTCAGCATGACCTGGACAGCTCAGCATACTGCTTCTATCTATATGCAGCATATCTTCAAGCTCCATGGTCTTCCGAGGAACATCATCTCAGATCGAGACCCCAGATTCACCTCTACATTCTGGCAGACACTGTGGAAATCTACTGGTACGAGATTGTCCATGACATCGTCACACCATCCACAGTCGAATGCTGCCAATGAGAGGAGCCATGCCTTCATTGAGGACATCCTCAGGTAAATTTAAAATTGTTGATTCATGATTCGATTTCATCATCCTCTGGTTTATAAACTGATTAAGTAGTATTTTTTCATCTTCAGGTGTTGTTGCAATGATACTTCAGCCAATTCGTGGGAGGACAAGTTGCCTCTGGTGGAGTTTGCAATTAACAACACTGTTTCTGCATCAACTGGTTTTTCACTATTTTATCTCTACTCGATGGCACAACCACTTTCGCCTCATGACCTGGTTATCACTATTCCGCCAGAAGCTCCTGTTCCAATACAAAGAGCTATTCGAGAAGAGTACTCGGCTGTTCATGCCAACGCGGTAGACAACATTTTCCGAGCAGCAGAAATTATCCAAGCCAGATTCAATAAGACTCACATGCCTAAGCAGTTTGCAGTTGGGCAGAAAGTTCTTTTACGGACCGAGTTTATTCAATGGACTGGTTTGACAGAGGCAGGCAGACACTTTAAGCGGCCATATATTGGGCCGTTCACCATTTCCAAAGTGCTTAGCCATGGACGTGCATACGAGTTAGATTTCGGAAATCTTGATATCCGTATTCATCCGGCACAGCCTGTATCCAGATTAGAGCTGTACAATGACTCGATCCAAGCACCTTTGCCTCTGCCACAGATGATCACCGAAGAAGGGCAACCACTGTTTGAGATATCACATATACTCTCGGATAAGTTCACTAGAGGTGTCAAATACTATTTAGTACGATATGCAGGCTACGGTCCTGAGCATGACACCTGGGTCAAAGCCACAGAGCTGACCAATGCAGCAGACATTATAGCTGCCTATGAAAGCTAACCATTATATTAAGCCTTATGCCCTTACTTGTTGTAATATATACTAATACATGTCGATCATCTATATAACCTTGCTCTTAATGTTTATCATTATGTTGCATTGAAGCGGGAATTGATCCTTCCTTGCTAAAGGTGTAGTGAGCCTTGTTCAAAATCATACCCTTGCACAGATACGCACACATGCGAGATATCATATCTGTGGATAAATAAAAACTGCTAAATGCTACCTTTGCCAAAACCGTGGTTTGTCATCGGATTCTTGGCCAGTCATCCGAAGCTACCGGAGACATCGACTGAGGTAGACGGAGTTGTGATCCTAAGTTGTGCTTGACAAACATAACTAAATAAATTTCACATTAGTACGTGGCGAATCCATTCTCACTCATCGCGATAGATGTTCGTCAAAGCGTGCGTACTGGACAAAAACATTGAGGAGTTGAGCAGACCGGTTGAGGATTATAAGTCCAATTCCGTTAAGCAGGGCCACTCCGTTTGCATTAAAAACAAGCCCCAAAAATCGGGCTCCCCATCGCCACCTATGATCCTCCAAAGTAGCTTAAGGAGGGGAGGAAGGGTTGGGTGCACTATATCAGGCCGAGAATCGTGCGATTATAAATCGTTAAATCGTGGGATCATCGTTCGCTAAAGCGACGACGGCTAGCGCAAATAATCCGTAACGTACACTTCGGATGCTTTGAATCGTCTAGTACATACACGATAACGTGTGGATCAATCAGTAATCCAGCGTCAATCTGTATCACGAAAACGCTCTTCATTGAACCTTGAAACGTCACTCTGAAATAAGATACGATTTCCAGAAAGGTGGGCTACATCCTAAGAACTGTAAGGTGAGGGACTAAAGTGGACTCAGTTCCCCCCAATAACCTAAAAACACCATGAGGGACGCCTCAAATCTGTGTAAGAAGACTGGTACCAGCAAGAAGCAACAACAACAAAGACATCATAGACATATACAAAGGTATGCCCGTTGTGAGGTCACAACTCTTTTAAGAGGGGAGATCTGTTAGGGTCATGACCGATGATATATGTGTCATACATGTCATACGTGTCATACCTGTCAGACATGTCATACCATGTCATGTCATGTCAGTCGGTCGCGTCATATATTATTATGACAGTCGGTCACGTCATATATTAATATGACAGTCGACAGTATGGTCGACCATGACTGTACATGTCGAGTCGCGTCATATATTAATATGACAGTCGTCAGTACGGTCGACGATGACTGTACATGTCGCCAAATGATAATGTCATATCATCAGGCATCCCTGTCATCGAGAGTTCGTATGTCGAACTCGAAGATGGCAAAGCAAAGATACATCTTGAATACAAACAAGAACCATCTTGGCTTTCAGCATGCGCGGAACTCGCATGCGCAGCATGAAGGAACTAGTCGTTATTACCATGCTGGTCGTTCAACCTACGTCTCGGGTTCACAACCCAATGGCGGTACCATCTAAGATGATGGGAGACGTATGGTACAAAAGTGAGGAAGCGTTGTGCTTCAGCAGATCTTCTTTCAGAGACTGCACTCACAAACCCGCTCATCCGTACACTTGCATTGCTGTCCAACTTTGCAGTGTTTATTTGTATACTGATAATATATTCACGGCGCCTGTTTATCTCGCCGTATCACACTTGGTAGTGGTCGCTCATCATTCTCGCCTTCTCTGATCCCGCGACCACCTTGCTTGCGGTACGCAACGTCGCCCCTCGCGTCGTTGATCTTCATTTGAGCACCCTTGTCCTCTACGCCTCCATCTTGACCTCGTGTGCCTCATCGACACCGAGAATTTCGTCGAGCACCTTGTCCTCGACCCAACATCTACGCGAGCACCTTTGTCCTCGACGATTTTACTTTGCGCTCTGGCCAGCAGCACCTCAACTGCAGCAAAATTGGCTTATCGCACGACGTTTTTGACGTCACCACCGTTTTCCCCGCGAAAATCTACCCCGATTTGACCCTTCCATCGCTGGATTCGGTTGATTTTTCAAAAAAGTTATCTCTCCACTTGGGAACCCTATCTTTTGGTCCGCAGAGTTCTGCAGCCTGCTGTCGGCCATGTTTGTTGAGCTCCAACGTGCTCGCATGGCCGCTGTTCGGGATGCCCTTGCGTCCCTTCGAGCGCATCGGCAACTTTTTACCGCGGACTATGGTCTGGTGGTGTCTGGTGGTGCTTATGCACCAGACACCAAAGTCGAGTCCATCAAACCCATCGTCGACATGAGCTTTGACCACTACGAGCTCACCCCGCAGCATCCTCCACTCTCCCCTCCACCCTGCGTGCCCCTTGGCCACTGCCTGGTGGTGTTTGGTGGTGCTGCAGCCCTCATCCCACCGCTTTTCCTCTCTGCTTTCGCACTTGTGTGCGGCGGAGTGGAGGCACACCTCATCTTCCGCCTTCGCCTCTCTCAGAGTGCCCGCGTCACCGCACGCGCTCTGGTGGTGCCGCCCACCCTCGCCCCGCACCGCGTGGGCGTTGGTTGACCGCATCTTGGCGGCGCTCGACTTCATCCACCATCGAGAGCTACGCCGCCATCCACCCTCGACCGTTGGACAGGGAAGATATCTTATTTTGAGTTGGTACGGCCCCAAATCAAAATTTCCTTCGGCCCGCCTTCGGCCCGCCCGGTCCGGGCTAGATATCGGTTCGGCCCGCCTTCGGCCCTTCAGGTCATGATATTGAGATGGCTTCGCATGATTTTAAGGTTCGGCCCGATTTCGGCCCGGTCCATATTTCCCTCAAAATGTGTTTTTATCACATTCCCTTGTTTGCAGACATGCCCCCACATATGTTCGTTATGAGAAATACTAACCGTATAACAACTTTTGATAGCTCAAGATGTCGGGCTCGATGTCCTCTATAAGGATATCAAGATTACGGCTCGAATAGATAAGTACGGCTCGAGATATGACCATACTGGTAAATGGCCCGCCAGTTTACAGACATGCCCCCACATATGTTCGTTATGAGAAATACTAACCGTATAACAACGTTTGATAGCTCAAGATGTCGGGCTCGATGTCCTCTATAAGGATATCAAGATTACGGCTCGAATAGATAAGTAAGGCTCGAGATATGACCATACTTGTAAATGGCCCGCCAGTTTACAGACATGCCCCCACATATGCTCGTTATGAGAAATACTAATCGTATAACAACGTTTGATAGCTCAAAATGTCGGGCGCTCGATGTCCTCTATAAGGATATCAAGATTACGGCTCGAATAGATAAGTACGGCTCGAGATATGACTATATTGGTAAATACGCGTTAAACAAATCAAAGCCAACATATGCAACAAGTAGGTCTAGTAAATGTCAATAGTAAATGTCGGTTCAATCTCGCTGAGCCTGATATTTCGAAATACGTTCGGCCCCCAGTCGGTCCAGTCCCGTTCGATTCGGCCCGGCTAAATTGAGGTGGGCATCCAACGATTTGTACGATCGGCCCGATGTCGGCCCAATCGGCCAGCACCATTTTGGGTCATTTCCAGGGTGAATGCGGTTCGGCCCCAATACGATTTCTCCATCGGCCCCATGTCGGCCCGGACCTCTTTTTGGCGACTGAGTTCGGCCCGGGGCCGGCCAATCGCGGTAAGATATCTTCCCTGCCGTTGGAGCCTAGGATTGCCGGCTGGCCTGCGGGAGTAGCTTATCCCTGCAACACATGCATAGGCGTAAGCCCCTAGAGCACGCATCTAGAGACCAACGCAGGCGAAGCCACACTAGTTGGGTTGAAAAAGACCCCATTGGGTCTCACAAGATGTATGTTTCCTTAGGGTTTCGCCTTTGTGCTTGCCGTAGGATGTTAGGCATGGCCTGGCAAGTTGGCATCGTGGCACCTCACACCTTCAAGGTGAGGTGGTGTCATGGGGAGACAGACTTTCGCCCCCCCATAAAATGGGGGTGACTGTCTCTTCCTGTGTCACCCCTCGCCGTGTAGTGTCACTTGCATCTTGCCTGCCGTCAGTTCCGTCCGATAATAAAACACCTAAGTTATTTTATTATCTCATCTTAGACTGTGATATGCTGAGTGGCCTCTGCCTCCCACTCGTTGTTTCTTGCCGGGTTGGCCTATATATATCCACCCTTTGTGTATATGTATTTCGTCCTTCCCGTCAGGGGGTAAAAAGCTAGTTCACAACTGTGAACTGATGAGAAGAGAACCGGACCGGCGCGAACGGGCAGGGGGGATGCAAGAACAGAACGAGCGGACGGGAGGTTCGAGGACCAGAAAGTGACCAGAACCGAGAACGCGAACGCAGCAGATGCGAGATACAGTTCAACAGTCGAGTGACACCTCGAGGTGGAGTATGGAGATGCACCGTTCACTTCATCTTATTAAATTAGAGTTATTCAGCGTTCTAGATGAACACATTTTCGAGTTAAAAAAAACCCGTTCCATCGTGTCACAGTGACACTTCCCTCTTCCGAGAATTCTTCCGAGCAGATTATGGATATCAACACCATATGGTTATGTGCACTATATGCTGAGACCTAGCTATAATTCACGTGGCAAGCAGAATCCCCTGATTGCTTCGGTATGTTTGTGAATGCTTGTCGAAGAAATTGAATTATTGCTCTTATATTCACGAGTCAGATGTGGCGAGCTTTCTGGTAGGTGCCAAGGATTAAAAAAGTGAAAGAGACGCACGTCTCACGATTTATTTTAACTTGTCCGCGAAACTTGTTTCCTTTAGTTTACAGCAAGTTGTTGTATATTTCCCTCATGTCTCCCAACGCACAATTAACAGCGTTCCAACGCGTGAAGTGTTGACTAGCACACGCGACCCCGAGAACAAATACACATCGAATTAGGCGCAAGCCAAGACAAATATTTTTGAAAATCCATGTAAAGCATTTGGTCTTCTCTCGTTTGTGCCTCGGAATCCTCTTTGTATCTAGGTGGAGAGTTTCGGGGTCAAAACCTCGAAGGAGGACTGTCGCTCTCTTTTGAGAGGAGGAGAACATTGTTTCAAATTTTCAGGGCGGGCTGTTCATCATAATAGTTCGATTATGAGAGCTTGAAAACCTGCAATTGCGACCCAGCGAAAATCGACCTATCGCGCTCACCACACTTCGTCTCAACATCAACTGGCCGCAACTTCACGGTCGGAATGTCACGCTTCAACGTGTCAACGCGTTTGCCCTGCTCAGCGCCACGGAAGTAGTCGAAACGACACACGGGTGTCCCATCCCTCCCTCCAGCCGTTGAAACGAGTTGCGAGTGCACAATTTCTCCCTTGCCCTCCGTGCACTGTAACTAACTGACCAGAGCGGCTCGGGAGCTTTCCCGTCACTTTGAAGCAGTCTAGGGTTCTGGCAGCTTGACCAAACCTAAGACTACCGCCACAGGCGGTGTTTTGTTGCCGGGAGCACAAGTGCCCGGAACAGACAATCAGGTCTTTGAGACTGACTCACCTCAAGACTCCAAGCTCTTGACACGTTCTCTCCATTTTTCACGAAGGGGGTTGGAAGAGTCGAATCGAGGATGCGAAAGTTCAAAGCTTTCTCGCACTCTTCTGACGGTGCTGGTCTGAAATCGTTGTCATGACACAAAATTGCCATTTAGTGTTCTTATCAAGTTAGAAGCCGGGGTGTTTTCCCTCTTTTGTTGTGCTGCATTCGCCCAAGCAAAGTTCTGAGCTTGGACTGAGAGCATGTTCTGTCCCTTCCACGCTATGGACAATCGGCGTAGGTAGACCTTAGAAAATGCATCGGTATTTCAGGAAGAATCATAACTTGCATCAGTAGTAAAACATCAATGACCAGGACCTGAGAAGTTAGAAGGCGTTTCCCACATCTGCCAAGCCCTAGCCGTGTCCCGAGCTGACCTCCGCTCCTCTTAGTTACTGAGCGCAGTCTCCTCAACTTCTTCCTGTTTCCGACCTCACTCTCTGCAAGATTTTCAACTTGCAACCCTTGCCTCGGCCTCCAGCTTAACCTCTACTTAACCTCCGTTTGCGCCTTGCAGAAATGATGGCCGCTTGGCCAGCACCCTCGAGTGTTATCTGCGCCGGTTGAGTGTCTTTGGAACGTCATGGCCCGCGGCGTCGGCTTGAACTTACTTCTGCTACAATTGGTTGCGTTGCAACAGTCCCCCGTTCGGGGAATCAACTGGGGGTGGATACCTTCGCCGCTAGACGAGAATCATAATCTGCTGGCTGCGTGGTACGAGGTGCCAACCTCCATCGGGTAAGTGATGCAGTTGCTCCTGTCGCTAAAGCGCCCGTACCGATCTCCCACACCTCAGCAAGTCATCTGTGCAGAAATCAGCTCTCAGAGACACGACAGTTTGAAGTCGTTGGGAAGGGCGCACCTGTGTGGTGCCTGCTATTCGTATACACACTCTGCATGCTGTGAAGGGTGCTTGTGAGCCGCATACATACTCTGCAAGCTTAGGGCGGCGCTCACGAGCCACACGCACAGGCAACGCGCAATGAAGGGCTCTCGTGGGTCCCGTGCACACGCAACATGCGATGAAGGGTGCTCACGGCTCCCATGCACATTTTGGCACATTCCGGACGGCGCTTGCGATCCCTGCGCATACCCTGCACGCTGCAAAGGGCGTGCCCAAGCGCGGTGTTCTCTCCGAATGCTCCAGAGGAAGCTCATAATCCATAATTACCCTGTGCACGCTCCCAATTGGCGCTCGTTAGTGCCTATGCTCTGTGCACGCCCAGGAGCGCTCTCGCAAGTCGTGGGTAAAGTCAGCACGCTACGAAGGGCGCACGCAAAACGTGTGTACCTTCTGCACGCTCCAGAGGTTTTACGTTCTGTGGGACGCTCGTGAGCAGCATGTACACTCTGAACACTTTGAAGGAAACTTGCATCTCGAGTACAGTCGGCCTCCCCCAGTGGGTTCCTGCGCTGCTTGTACACTCCGCAGGTTGCGGAGGGCCGCTTGTGGGCCACACGAATCAGTTGTACGCTTCAAAGGGTCTTCACAAGCCGCATGAACACAGTGAATGCTCCGGGGCGCGCTCGCGCGCTGCGTGTGCACTCTGCACTCTCTCTGGAGGGCGCTCGTAAGCTGCAAGGAGGTTGCTCGCAAGCTTCACGTACAGTCGACATGATACGAAGGGCGCTTGTAGCCTACTAGTACGTCATGCACGTTTCGGAGGGCGCTCGCTAGCCGTGCGTATTCTATGCACAATATGGAGGGTACTCACGAGCTGCTTGAGCATTCTGAACTCTCTGGCGCCCGTGAGCCGCTTGTACGCTTTGCACGCTCCCGGGGGCTCTTGCACTGTGCTAACACCCTGCATGCTCTGGAGGAGTGTCACAAGCCAGGTGTGCAGTCAGCACACTCTGGGGGGGGCTTGAGATCCGTGTGTACTGTCTACATCCCCCAGGGAGCACTCATACACTCCGCACGCTCCGGAGGGCGCTCGTAAACCGCAACCAAGACGCTTTCCACGCTCTGGGGGCCGCTCGCAAGCCACACATACACTCTGCACGTTCCAGAGGCAAACGGATTCCCGGACCTGGATATTGATTCTCAGCTCCGCTTAAGTCGAGCTGATGCACATCCCTCTCGGGGCGGCGACAGGTGTTGTCAGGCAACAGAGCTTCTCTGTGTTTAGTGTTCTACACGAGTTGAGCCGTTCTGTGTAACCCTCTTAGAATGGCGGCAGGAGGGGCTGACAAATGGTACCACTTGGGTGCAGGTATGTTGTGGGTGAGCGGGACACTATACTCCGGACAGCTGACGGTGGTGCTACGTGGAGTGACTTCAGCAGCGGGCTGGGAAGCAGATATGTTTGGTACGGCGTGAGCTTTTGGAACAGTACGCTGGGCTGGGTGGTTGGCAGCTACGGGAAGACTTTGAACACGAAGGATGGAGGAGTTACCTGGTACCATCAGGAGACCCCTGTGTCCTACGAGCTGGTGAGTCCTGCACATGTTTAACGTGCTGTCCTGCCTCGCTTTTCTCTATGTATTTGTTCGGTGTAATTTCTGCGCTGTCTGTGTGGCCCCGTGGAACCAAGCAGCTTCCCTTACAGGAAAGGCTTGGCTGGTGCCTGCATAAGGCCTGCTGCTCAAAAGTGTTTGGCATTGGTGTGGAAGATCTGCAAGATTTATCTCACGTTTTACACTGGTGTGCAGGTAAGCGATGTCAGCTCATACGAGATCACCATCCACGATGTGGCGGCAGCGAGCCCAACCGTGGTGTACCTGGTGGGGGATGCTGGTAATGCTTTCAGGACCACGGATGGTGGTGCAAGCTGGATCACCATGGATCTGGAAACGCCGTATGACCTGTACAGTTGCTTCTTTTACAACACTTCTCTTGGCTGGATTGTAGGGGGCTTGCAGGATCGAGTTCGAAAGACCACAGATGGTGGGTTGACGTGGTCTTCTCATTATGTGGGGCTCGCGGACAGCATAGGTACTTCTGTCGCAGCCTGACGTTTCTCGCTTCTTGGCTGCCGCTTGTCAACGGGATCTTGCACCCAGCAATATTGATATGCTAATGACTGATGATCGAACATCAGGTGTTGCCAGAGAAGCTGACCTATGCTGACTGATTACTGATAAGTGTACACTCAGTGTCACCAGTCACTAGGACTCTGGTCTGATGGATGACAGTGGGACCATTACCGTCAGCGCTTCGGACGTCCTCTTGACTGAGGACTGCTCACCAGGTGCCGACAGCGACTCTGACGCCTGATGATATGACTACAGGCCGGGTGTCGCTGGTAACTCTGGTGTGCTGATGAACAATCATTGATGACTGTACAATATGTGCTGCCAGCAACTCTAAAGGGTGATGACAAAAGATTGTATGCCAGATGCTGCCAGCATCTCGGATGCCCTGATGGTTGATGACTGATAGCTCTACACTAGGTAGCGCGAGTGACTCGGATATTTTGATGCTGATTGTGTGTACACCTGATGCACCCAGCAAGTCGAGTATCCGAAAGACTGATGAGTGATGACTATACAGTAGATGCTACCGGCAACTCCGACATTCACAAAGGATGACTGTGCACCATGTGCTGGCTGAAGGTGTGATGTCCTAATGACTGACGATTGTGCATCAGATGCCACCAGCCACTGTAAGGTCGCGAAGAAATGATAACTATGCAGTAGATGCCACAAGCAACTTGGAGATCCTTGTAATGGATGACTGTACACCATGTGCTGCCACCAGGCTACACAATTGAGACACAACCTGAACAGCGCTGCCACCAGGCTACATGATTCTTCTGATGGATGACTGTACACAACTATGTGCCGCCACCAGGCTGGCTGACTGAGACACAGCCCCAACAGCGCTGCCACCAGGCTGCATGATCTTCCGATGGATGACTGTACACCATGCGCTGCCACCAGGCTACTAATTGAGACACAGCCTCAACAGCGCCAATTCGGCTATATGATTCTCTGATGATGTGACTGTACACCATGCTGCCACCAGGCTACACGATCGAGACAGCCCCAACAGCGCTGCCACCAGGCTACATGACTCTTCTGATGGATGACTGTACACCATGTGCTGCCACCAGACTACACAATCGAGACACAGCGCCAACAGCGCTGCCACCAGGCTACATGATTCATCTGATGGATGATTGTACACCATGTGCTGCCACCAGGCTCCATGACTGAGACACAACCCCAAC
>LGRX02015806.1:0-13497 GCA_001247695.2 Cymbomonas tetramitiformis | reverse complement strand
TAGTGTTATGCCTGTGCTAGGATACGGTGTGTATCTCTGTGCTAGTGTTATGCCTCTGCTAGGATAGGTGTGTATCTTTGTGTGCGTGTGTTATGCCTTTGCTAGGATATGTGAGTATCTTTGTGTGCGTGTGTGTGTGCTATGCCTGTGGTAGGATATATGTGTATCTTTGTGTGCGAGTGTTAAGCCTGTGCTCGGATATGTGTGTACCTCTTTGCGTGTGCTATGGTTGTGCTATGATATGTGTGTATTTGTGTTCGTGTGCTATGCCTGTGCTGGAATATGTGTGTATATCTGTGTATGCTTGTTGTGTTATGCCTGTGCTAGGATATGTGTGTATCCCTGTGCGCGTGCTATGCGTATGCGTATCCTCAACTTAGCTCAACTTAGCTCAACTCAACTTAGCTCAACTCAACTAAGCTCTGCTCAACTCGACTCAGCTTTGCCCAACTTTGCTGTTTGCTTTGCTTTGCTTCTCAGTTGAGCTCAGCATGTCAGCTTATGTGTGTTGAGCTATACTACGTTTCGTTCCTCAGGATGGCCACTCAAAACATGAACGTGCGCTACTCGGAGACCAACAAGCAAGCATCACCTTCCCAAAAAGAAAAAAATGCGGATAATAAGACAAAAAAATCAGCACGAGCAATAGAAGAAAAGGGAAAGAAAACTCTAGCGAAGCCAGATGGCCAGTGGCCCAAGCTTGAAAGACTGGGCCGTCGAGTATGAAATAAATGTAATGAAGTAGCTTGTGTACTCAAAGGTGTATCTATTTTTGTGGATTTGTTGATTTTTTCTTTTTGAATTTGCCTCCTGCTTTCTAGCCTTGTGAAAGTCTACCTTTTTTTTAATGTGCGGTTCATGGTACTTGCCTTGAATGCTTGAATCGACCCTTGGACTTATCATGAGTGTCCCCCCATCGATTCAGGATCGTTCCAGTACTTGGAGCGTTCCAGGATCGTTCCTGTACCTGGAGCGTTCCAAGATCGTTCCCGTACCTGGAGCGTTCCAGGATCGTTCCCGTACCTGGAGCGTTCCAGGATCGATCCCGTAAGAAACTTCCCTCCCGGGATCGATCCCGTTCCGGATCACGAAAAGAACGATCCCGGATCGCCTCGCCATTTTCCAGATGGGGAGAGAACTGACGGGTCGTTGAAGAACATGAATGGAGTCGGCGATAGTCGTAGCGATGATGGACGCGGACGCAATGAGGCGGTGGACACAATCCTCCTCGGGCGCGTTGGGCCCGGCGTGGTAGTGCCAGAATTCCCAGGAGACGGTGAAGGCGTGGCGCTAGCACGCCTTGCGGAACGGAAGGCCTCTGCGAGGCTGGTCTGGCGTTGCTGAGACATGTTGGGAAGGAAGTAGGCGGCCAGAGTGACGGTTAAATAAAAAAAGGAATGACGGATGAAGGCCGCTAAAATCGTAGACCACCAATCACAGACGGTAGGCAGTTACGGACGGAAGTGGGCGAAGACGGAAATTGACGGAGTAGGTGAGCCAACGGAGAAAACGGAATAAAGACGGAACGACGGAGTTAGAATCGGTGAAAAGCCGAAGCGAAGATGAGCAGCACTTAGCGTGAAGTGGGTTGATAACCTGATGAAAGAGGTGATCAAGAGATATATATAATGAATATATATACACAGTCGAGGACAAAAAAGCACAGTGCAGGGTGCTCTAGACGGTGATACCATACATTGAATAGAAAGGCATACAGGAATGACTATCTAAAAAGGGAGCTAGGTCACGGTCACGGATGACACACACGCGGCGAGGGGTGAAGCTAGGAGAAGGCAGGCCCCCATACAATGGGGGGTCTTCCCCGTGACGGTGACCTACAATAGTATTGGGCCGGCTTCTTGAGGGGTGTTCCATGCTGCCCAACCATGGAGCTCAGTTCGGCGGAATACCGAGTGGCCCTGCGGCACATTCTTCATGCGGAGCAACCCCTCCTTGGCCAGGTGGATGAGAGCCCCGATCGTGGAGGAGAGCGGGATCCCATCGGAACGCACTTACTGGTATGCCGGGGGGGAGCGGGGGCCGGGGGAGGGAATTGGTACTCTTTCATCCTCCACAAACTGCAGAGGGTGTTGTTCGAGGTAGCCAAGTCTGCGTATCCCTTGGCGTCTGCATTGCACGATGACTTCTCGGGCTACCTGACCTACTCGCAGAACCATAGCCTGGATGTGACAGTGCGGGATGCGGAGGGACCGGGCCATCATGTGCTATTTGATGTGGCCACGGCGCGGCTAATGTCAGACGTGCACCTGGGAGCGGCCATGATGGTCCCCGGGGCGGCGGCGAAGAAGGTAGAGGAGAGCAAGGTGGCGACGTACGGGGATGTCTGCCCACATCATTTCATACCCTTTGGGGTGGAGGTGTACGGTGGGCTAGGGCCCGCGGCGTATGGATTCCTTCGGAAGACGCAACGGCGCTTTAGGGAGCGGCGGTACATGGAGGCGAACGCGGAAGGGGGAGAGCAGTTGGACGGCAATGGGGACGAGGACGAGGACGAGGACGAAGAGGCGGCACGTGGCGGGGCTGTTGGCTGGAAGGAGAAGTGGGTCCGGCTGCTTTCGTTTGCGCTTGCACTGGGGGTCGCAGGGCTGATCATCAGACGGGTTGTGGGGCGGTGTCCGGCCGGAAGTGGGTGGCGTTGGGCTGGCGGAGGGCGTGTGAGAGGAGGCATGGGCCCGGACCCGGATCGGGGGGAGGCGAACCGACGGGAAGGGGCGAAGAGGCTGGCGCTAATGGACAGAGCGTGGGAGGGGCGCGTTTGAGGAGACAGACTATGCCACAAAGGATGGATTTGGCAGTGGGACGCAAGAATCTGCGGGAACGCAACATGAGCGGTTTGGGCAAGCTTCCGGTGGGGCAGGCGCGATGGCATCGAGGCTTTTGGAGAGCATGGAGGATGTGCGGCGAAAGGCAGAGCATTTGGGCACTGCGGGAAGTCAAGGAGGGGGCACCGCCGAGGCGCGATCTGGAGGGGCGCGGGCATGCATAGGCGGGCCCAGCCAGGCGGCGTCAAGTGTCGAGGATATCTTGAATGAGTGGGATGACCTTTCGTCGCCGGGCCCAGAGAGTGGGGTCTGGACTCAGGAGCAGAGTGAGGCCTCGCCGGAGCGAGCGATGGCTTTGGCGGAGGGAGGGGTGGCCACCCTGATGGGGGCGAGCAGGCGGGTGGCCGGCCTTCTCGGGGGGGTTGATGGCATGGGGGGAACCGATGAGGATGACGGGGGAGATGTGGGAAGGTCCGCGGGTGGAGTTGACACACGCCGGGCCCCTCAGAGCCCGGGGGCCCATCCCGGCAGCGACGACCACTTACAACAGGTTTCACGGCAGCACACGGCATCTCATCAACTTCCGTGCCCACCGGGCGAGGTTGCTGGCCGTGCCGGAACTAACATTGAGCAGCTGTCGGGAAGGCGACGACTAGGTGGTGAACTATCGGCCACCGGGAGGGCTTGGAACACACAGGCAACTGTGGGGATGGGACCCCAAGTGGGAACAGTGCAGCATGACAATCACAGCGCAAGTGTGGAGCGCATTGCTCAAGTTCGTGGCCACCTCGCAAGGCAATCAGCGCAAGGGCTCCAGTCACGGGGAGTTGGTGCTGGGGGTAGAGGGCTACAGACGCAAGTCGGTGGCGGATGCGCAAATTTGGATGAGGGCAACCCAGTTTATCGTTCTCAGCCCCTTGGGACAGCGCTCGGGCATTTTGGCCGTGGCGTGGGTGGGCAAGCTCTCTTGAGGCCAGGCTGTAGGGGGCAGCGGGGTGATGTGGGATGTGGGCTTGGTGGTGGAGAGTTGGCTCGATTGGCGGAAGTGAGCCGGCTCCAAAGACACAACAGCAGTGCGCCGGCAGGACAGTCGGAGAGGGGCTCAGGTGGCCCAATGAGGCTCAAGGAGCAGAGGAGTGGTCTTGAGCGTGGGCTTGGTGGTGGAGATATGGCTCGCGCAGCTCGGGGGGCAGGGATGAACCGGCTTCAGGCACAAGGCAGCAGTGCGCTGGCGGTGCAGATGCAGAGGGGCTTGGGTGGCTCCGTGAGGCTCAGGGGGTCCCATTCTTCACTAGTGAGCTCCGGAGAATCCGGATAAGTGTCCCGAAGTATGTGCTGATTCCTTTGATCCCCGGCGTGGGTACATAGTGCAGTCTTCTGTGACTACGGGGTGCCAAAGGAGTCGCAAGGATAAGCATACACTGAACGGCATGAGATCGGCAAGCAAAAGCTAGCCCACCATCATCCCAGTGGATGTGAGAAGCAAATCAAGAGCAGGGCGGGGCCGTGACAAGATACCACAAACACATACATATTCCCAACCCAAATGCAAAGCAGCATGGAAAGATGATACGATGTGACCGATCGTCGCCAAACAATTGTTGGTCTCTGGATAAGCATACACACACATTCTAGTCATACGAGAAAGTGCGGGGTAGCTGGAAGCTCATCCAGCTCTGCAGTGCAGGTCCGTTATGGAAATATTCCATGTTTTGGTGCTAGAGCCCAAGCAAAGCAATGTTAACTACGTCAGAGGGGAAACCCAGCTGCAGTGAAGTCCTTTCAGGTTCACCAAGGTTTCCCCTATCTGTCTTGGACACCCCCCAAAAATGCCAACCACCGCCAATGCGAGCCACTCCCTCGCAGTTGAGTCCTATTCGAGACCTTGCTTGCGCATCTAAACCCCGCGCTCTGATGCTCGGCAATAAGGGGTCGTCATGCCTCGGATAGGATGTCCTGGACGCTAAGGTGATTAGTCGAAGCAGTTTGGTTCACCACACTTGCACGTGGCACCCACCAAGAGCCCCAAAGGTTGGACATTCACAATGCTCAGGACCTGTCCCCGACCCCTCTGAAAATATGGGTCTGTGTATGTTGCCTTATGTATATTTCTTTGGCAACCGTCATCCTAGCTCATGGACTGGCCAGAATTTGAGTGAGTAAGTGGTGGCTGTTCGTGCATAACTAATTGCTACAACTGCCCTTTAGGCGAGATGGATCACAGGTGAAAAGAGTCCTCAATCTCATTCCTGTTTCCGCCACACGGTTGCCAACCATGGCTGCTGGTTCCTGGGCTTTCCAGGAGGTCTATAGTAATGCTCCAATTCCTCAAAGCCGGCATGACCGACCATTTCCCGCCACTGTGTTTCGTCCCAGTATGCTCCATACCGCACATCGCGCTCCCCAAAGCCTTCTTGATTATTGCCCCTGCATAACGCACCGCGCCAGGTGTACACATGTCTCAAGGTGGCTCATAACCGTTTAAAAAGAAGCTGACGGATAACCACATACTTGTGCTGGTGTCGTAAACGCTTAAAACTTCGGTTCGAGATCAAGCCTATCTTCACACATATACGGTGCATATTCTTCATCCGCCCAACATAAATCGAGTAGAGAGTCTTGATGGAAGACAACCTTTGACAGACTCTGAGAGCGTTCGCTGTTGACCGGATTGAGAACACCATACATAAAGTCTGGGACACTAATGAAGACAACCGCACCTTAAAAGCGTAGAGGTTCATGTGAGCATGGGCACGAACAAAATTCGCAGCCAAAGAAACGCCTCTCCAAAACATTGCATCAAGTGATCACGTCAAAATCAATAGTAGAGATTAGAGCCTCCTCACAGGTACGCAAATTTTCAAGGGACAACGCCAAAGTATGCTGAGCCTCCTCACAGGTGCGCTCGTGAACGTGCCCCATCTGAGACCGCTTCGACTCACCGCCCGCGCCCTCGCCACTGCGCCCCATCTGAAAGGCGCGGGCCTCCCCATCTGAAAGGCGCGGGCCTCCCCATCATGATTATAACAATGCCACAAGTGAGGGGGACGGGCTTCCTGCCAATGCGCCGGACCCAGCTTCCATCCTCCTTGGAACGTGCTTTGCAATGGGAAGGAGGCGACTCCTTGGAATCGCAGGGGGCAGCTGCACCTGGGATTGGACACAAACAGCACGCCGTGTGGCTGCAAAGCCGCGTGCAGTTTGCGCAGCACTCCGGGTAACTCCTGTCCGAACCGTGACAACTTCTGAAAACAAGCTCCCTGGAAACTGCCCCGTAGGCGCGCACTGAGCTGCTGGTTGCAGATGCGCTCGCACTCTCGGATCAGCAGAATCAAGCCAGGGAATATTCCGCCACCGTGGCGCAGTGACTTGAGAACGCGGCGCGCCTCATCGCGGCAAGGGCCTCGGCAAGGGCAGCCGCCTATACTTTGTGCAACCTCAAAAACCAACAGCTCAAAACACCTGATATGGACGTTTGGTCATGGCATTCCATTGTGAATATTCATCCGGGCAGGACATGGAAACGCACAGCACCAGTTTGAACGCGCAGCACCAGTTTGAACGCGCAGCACCAGTTTGAACGCAGCATCAGTTTGAACGCAGCACCAGTTTGGAAGATCACCATGGTGCCAGTTTGAACGCGCAGCACCAGTTTGAGCCGCATAGTGCCAGTTTGAGCAGCGCAGCACCAGTTTGAGCAGCGCAGCACCAGTTTGATCACATAGTGCCAGTTTGAGCAGCACAGCACCAGTTTGAGCGTGCAGCACCAGTTTGATCACATAATGCCAGTTTGAACGCGCAGCACCAGTTTAGATACGGCACCAGTTTGATCACCTTAGTGCCAGTTTGAGCATGGCACCAGTTTGAGCGCCCAACACCAGTTTGAACGCGCAGCACCAGTTTGAACGCCCAACACCAGTTTGATCACATAGTGCCAGTTTCTCTGCTGATTGCTGGGCACACAGCACAGTCCATGCACATCTATCAACTGGTGCGCAAAGCACAACCAGTATCCATCTCACAACCGGTGCACAAAGAACAGTCAGTGCACATCTGACAGCGGATGGTATTGTGTTGTGTGTGTGTGTTGTGTGTGTGTTGTGTGTGTGTTGTGCACCACCCCAGTGCTGTGCACCGACTACGGGGTTCTGCACCACCCCAGTGCCGTGCACCGACTACGGGGTTCTGCACCACCCTGGTGCTGTGCACCGACTGTGGGGTTCTGCACCACCCTGGTGATGTGCACCGGTTGTGAGTAGTGCACAAGATTGGTGATGGCTTTGAGGGTTGTGCATCAGTCTCGGGGTGTGCACCTTGTGCGAGTTGTGCACAAAGCCTGGTGAGTCGCACCGGTTTTGGGGATCTTGCATCGGTGTGGCTTTCTTTTTTGCAGTGGTTGTGCCTCACCAGCTCCTCCACGCAGCACCGGGTTCAGATTCCAGAGAGTCACAGCAATGATGAGTCTTTACCTGAGTTGGTACATGGAATAAAGAGGCGTTGGCAAAGATTCCGTGATACCGGCCGGCGGGAAGTTGCATTTCGAGCATGTTCTGCTCCCCGAGGTACAAAAGAACCCGTGTAAGTGCGATTAAAGTGCAAAATCATCCTTCGTCATTCTCTGGAGTTTTCCCAACACAAAGGTAAGCGTAGAGGTAATAGTCAATACAAAATCGCCTTGCAACTCGAGTCGCGTCGAGCAACTTGCACGGAGGGTGCGCGGCGCTAGGTTTTGTTTGGTCTCTTGTGCCGGTGCAAGTTGGCAGAAGCAGGAGTGAGCTGAGAAGAGCGCAGTGTGGTTGAGCCTCCAAGCACGAAGTCACACCCCTGCGGAGTACAACAGTGCAGTCCAGCACGAAGATGGAACGAGCTGCGAAAGTAAGAGGCCCCGTCTTCGGAAACCGCAGGATCCGCGGAAACCACGGGGAAGGCGCACTCGGAAACGCACACCTGGTGAAGAATTTCGCAGCCGGTTTGTGCCGCCATTTCGCAAAACCTTGCGCTCCCATCGAGGCCGACTGGTTCGTGACCCATGTTCTGTTCACTCCCATGCCATGGTCACGCCCGAAGCTTGGCAGCAGGCAACACGCAAACCGATCGACTCCGAAAGCTCGCAGGGCGAATTGGAGCTTTCAGCATGCGTGCAAGCTGTTTAGAAGCTATCCTTGAGCACGTAACTGGAGGACCTTCCCGTGGGCAAGGGTGGAGTCTTTGGGCAAGGGTGGAGTCTGTGGGCAAGGGTGGAGTCTTTGGGCAAGGGTGGATTCTGTGGGCAAGGGTGGAGTCTGGGCAAGGGTGGGAGTCTGTGGGCAAGGGTGGAGTCTTTGGGCAAGTGGATTCTGTGTGAGTCTGTGGGCAAGGTGTCTGGCAAGGTGGAGTCTTTGGGCAAGGGTGGAGTCGGTGGGCAAGAGGAGTCTGTGGGCAAGGGTGGAGTCTTTGGGCAAGGGTAGAGTGAGTCTGTGGGCAAGGTGGAGTCGTTGAGCAAGGGGTGGAGTCTTTGGGCAAGGGTGGAGTGAGTCTGTGGGCAAGGGTTGAGTCTTTGGGCAAGGGTGGAGTCTGTAGGCAAGGGTGGAGTCTGTGGGCAAGGGTGGAGTCTTTGGGCAAGGGTGAGTCTGGGCAAGGGTGGAGTCTGTGGGCAAGGGTGGAGTCTTTGGGCAAGGGTGGAGTGAGTCTTTGGGCAAGGGTGGACTCAGTAAGAACGAGACCTTAAATGCGGCCAGATCCCGTCCAGGACCACAACCAAGATCGAGGAGTGACAACGGGGGTTCCACCTGCTCAAAGCAACACATGCATGCGCCGACATGACAAAATATCCATCTGCCAGCCGCAGAAGTCTCCAAGTGTATGACAAACGTGTCGAATTCTCAGACCAAAATACAGATGCTAAACTGCAAGCACCAAAGATGGAAGAGTAAAGGCCCGCTGTCTTGAAGGTAAGCCAAGTGGCTGCGGCAGAGATTCCAAGCCATAGTGGAGTGTTTGAGTCGGATCAACGCCTAGTGCGCAACGTGAGAACTGGCTGGATACGGATACCGAAGTGAGTACATAGAGAAGCTTCTAAGCTGACGTCTGTTCGCAGTGCACTATGCGTGTGGGTACAACTGAAACAGGAGTTACGCAAACCTTTATGTTGCGAAGAAGAGCTTCCCGATTTTGCGAAACGTCGTGATCCTGCATTTGTTTGGCAAAGTCATAGGTCCAGAGGACTGCATCGCGACACGCAACTTCAAGGCATCTCGAGTCCTCGGCCAAGACAGGCCAAAAAATTCAACAGATCAAACCAGAAACCCCGACATACACCAAATAGGATGACGTTGAGAATACCTTCGTACCCAACCAGAAACCTTCGGCATTATCATCGTAGTGACCTGAAGCAGTGAAGTAGTTGGCGTCAAGGACACAGCATATCTTCCGTAAGTTGCACAGCCAAAAGCAGATCGGTTTCCTCTCACCCAATAGTAGACCCTGGCAGCGAGTACCGTGCTGCGAGCGCTAAAGGTCCGAAAGGTTGATGTCCTACCGATGGTGGAGGTCGCTATATCCTCCAAATCGTTCTTGCTCAGGTTCCGGGAGTGCACTTGAAGCGACATAAGTCCAGGTCTCGAGGAAATCCGGAGTGGGGAAGACACAACCGACGAGCTGCGACAGAATGGTTTTGAATTAGTAACAGTGAGAACTGCAGTGTCCGACGCGGAAAAAAAACGCCGCTGTCTTTGGAACGTGTAACACGCGACGACTAGGCATCTTCGATGAAATTTCACTTTAGCTTGTCGAACAACAGCAGAATTCTTCGACGAAAGCAATGCGGTATTTGGGCAACTGGGAAACGTTTCACAGCCCTATACTAAGCATTATAGAAAAGTATTTTTCAAAAAACTGAGTGCAAACCGCAATACCCCCCACTTGGGACTTGGTCGGGTTCGAAAAGTGGGGGTGGAGACTTGGGACTTGTCGGCGCCTAGATAGGTGGGGGTGGGGGGACTTGGGACTCGTCGACGCGGCGAAAGTGGTGGGGGGACTTGGGACTTGTGGACTCCGGGAAGGGTGGGGGTGGGGGGACTTGGGACTTGGCTGTGTCGGCGTGACGATCGTGTCAACACACGACCACACGACCGTGAGTGTGACACCGAGTCGGCGGCTACGGCTCCCACGCCGATCGTGACGTGACGCTGCGCTGTAAATCTATATAAAAATGTCATGCCGCCCTCAAAACTGGTTTTTTGTGTCCATCGCACGTGACACATCGAAGATGAACGTCGTCGAAATATGTTTTCCCTTCATTCCCGCCGGCCTCGACTATTCTAGTCTACAGGTACTCACAAAATTGTGCGTGGCGCGGAGACAAAATTTCCTTGGACAGCATGTCGTCCCGCATCAATGGCTATTTTCCCACTCCTACAAACATTGAGAAGGCATCCCGCAAAGAGAAACCGTTGAATCATCCTTTTCGAGGTGTTGGAATGCCAGCCGATCGGTCAAGAAAACGGAGGGCGCGTTAACAGGTTTGGTTTCCGTGCTGCGAACGGAATTGGGCGCGACTGTCGACCCGCCCTTTATGTGCGAAAGGGAGAGATCGCAAGCTAGTTCTAGTAACCTGCGCAAGAGCATCATGAAGCATATGCACGATGTGACCATCGGTTTGGATCCCAATAAAGGGAAATTGGCCAACTTGCGGCTCGCACTCGACGAGGCCAGCAAATGGAAGAGTGCAGCTATCAAGGCTGGAGGAAACTACGCTTGGTATCCTGGGCCTCGACTGGTATCCTGCCTACAGTGTAGGGAATGGTTCTGGAGGTTGGGTGAGCTTGCAAGACAGATGGGACACATTGCGGGAACCATCGGCGCGGCCCTATGCCTTGCAAGCTTATGTGTGTGGAAGGTATCTACCAAGCGAAGTGGTGAAGGAAGCATGGTCCAAAAATCCGGTGCTCTCTAGATTGCAAGCAAAACGCCTATCAAGTGTCACCAATCTAAAAGTATCAAGTATAGTGGAGTTGTATGCGCGAATGAATAAGGCCGCCGAGATGAATAGTGTCAGGGTTATGACCGATGACACATGTGGCATACATGTCATACATGTCATACGTGTCATACCTGTCAGACATGTCATACCATGTCGTGTCATGTCATGTCATGTCGAGTCATGTCATATATTATAATGACAGACAGTCGTCGGTACGGTCGACTATGACATGTACAGTCATATCATCTGTCATTTACTCAAGGTGAGACTTGAGTGACACCTGTCATCGAGAGGCCAGCAGTTGTGGACTCGAGATGGCAAAGCAAGATGGTGTCTTGAAGAACCGAATGGTTCGGAGAAAACTCATCTTCGCTTTAAGCATATTCTGAACAAGCATGTGAGTATCATATGGCTTATTCGTTCAGCCGATAGTGATTGTTCAACCAATGCCTTGGGTTCACAACCCGATTGCGGTGGCATCTATGAGATGCAGGGCATTGCGTATATATGAGGTAGCGTTGAGCTACAGCAATCACTTCGGACGAAGCGCTGCACTCATCACCCGCACTTACGCTGCGCGAGTTGTTACTGTTCAATAACATCCGTGCTATCATATCATATCTATTCGCTTCCAAGCGAAGCCCTATCAGTTGGTATTCTGTCGCGAACTTATGCACGAACTGTCCACACAAAGCACGGTAGTTTCCCGTTGACTGCGCGACGTCGCTTGTAGCAGGCCCAACATCTGGCCCGTCACGGACGTGCCAGGCGCAGGTGGTTCGAACGTTTGAGCTCTCGGCGTGCAGGTTGATCCGTCCAGTGAGCTCGGCTCGCATCAGTGAGCTGGGTCGCAATATATCTGCTTCCACCATGGACTGGCAGCGTGCGTCGAGCATCTCCCTCTCCTCCTGGTTGAACCTCTTGAGTCTGAGCTCCTCTAGGAATGACGCCAGGAGGTCAACCAGCTCAGGATGTCCTCGTGAGAATGCACATCGCTCTCCTGAGAGGGCCAGACGGGCCTCTCCCACTGCGTCAGAAAGCGCAGCCTCGTGTGGCGGTGGAGCACGGTCATCAAAGATCTCAGTTGCCAAGCACACCCTGGGGTCCTCGTTCCGTTTACTCCTCGCGTCAGCAGGCGGCGTCAGCTCAATCAGCGGCAGCGTGACCTTCTCCCTCATGCCCAATGACACCGCGGCCTCAGAGGTGGCGATACCCCGGTAGAGGTCGATGGTCAGCTTCAACGCGTTCTTCAGGGGTCCTGTGCCCACCAGGAAGTCCCACGTGGTGTCGTTGGTGAACGTGACGAAGGCGTGGAGCCGGTGCAGAGTCATGTAAGGAGTGCCTGCAGCGAGGACGACGTCCACGTAACAGTACTTGGTGAACTCCGCGGGGCTGCCGTCGCACCTGGCCACCCTGGCCCCTGTCTCCGCATCAACAATGGTCAGACCGAGCCGGTTGACCGTCCTGATGGGGATGATGTTGCAGTTGGCCCCGGTGTCTAGGAGCAGGGCCTTGTACAGCATGAGTAACCCACCAGAGGCTACGAGGGCCATCCCTTGTGCCAGCGTCTCGTTCAGGAGCTTACACACGGGCTGAACCTGCGCCATGGCTGTGAGCTGTTCCTCCGTGAGGCCACTGAGCATCTTCCTCTTCAGTAGCTCGTAGGCTTTGGCCTCCATGGTTCCTGCGTGTAGCTCGCCCTTCCCACTGAAGTCCGTCACCCCGAACTTCTCCTGGATTGTGGCTGCCGCAGCGGTGACGTGCACAGCAGCTCTCTTTTCCTAGGTTGGTCCACCATGTCCTCCGGCATCTCGTCCAGGGGGATCTCTTCCTCGTCGCTGTCATCACCAGACTCCATTCCTGGGCAGTCGTCGTCTTCGTCGTCACTGTCGTCACCAGACTCCATTCCTGGGCAGTCGTCGTCTTCGTCGTCATCACCATCACCTTCGCCACTGCTCTGACAGTCTGCTGCTAAGGCTGCTGGCATGGGGAGCTGACCGGTCTCAGCTAGCTCCACCAAAGTCTCCACACCCCTGGGGGCTGTTATCCTGCCCTCCGCTACGAGCCCAGCAGCCAGCTTACGGAAAGCCGCGCCCAGACTCTTGATCACAGAGGCCATGAGCTGCACCTTCCTCTGCATCTCGTCCGCTGCCGGCGCCATAGGCACCTGCGCATCTGCCTCGTACTCTTCGGGTGTCTTCACTGGGAATCCCCTCATGTGTTGAGTGCTACCCAGCGCTACTGCTGGTGCTGCCATGACCTCGGGCTCACCGCCCTTGCTCAGTGCTTCGGGGAGCTCCCCTAAGCCTAGGGTGTTGAGCGCGTCTGAGAGCACCTCCTCGCCCATCTCTTCAGCCAGTGCTGAGAGCAAGCTGGCTGGAGAGCCGGATGACACTCCTGGCCCAGTGATCTCGCGGTGGTTCAGACACCTCGTGCGCGTCAGAGATGTACACCTCCCTTTCCGCGACGTTCGAAGCGACCAGCTCCTCGTCGGAACCTTCGTCCTCGGAGAGCACCTGTGACTTCACACTGCCAGCACGACTGGCAGTCTTTCGGGCAGCCACCATGCCCTGATACTCAGCCTTCATTGCGTCTGAGTTACCAGTCGGGCTCTTCTGTTTGTCCGCTGGTGGCGGCTTAGCACGGTACTTGTCCTTCTCGTCGTTGGACAGCTGCTGCCAGTCGGTCACCAGGATGCCCCAGTCGGAGGATGCCCCACTCGGAGTTCTTGAAGCGGTTCTTCAAGTTGTACAT
>LGRX02015804.1:0-22742 GCA_001247695.2 Cymbomonas tetramitiformis | reverse complement strand
ATGTCATAGATCTGATCTATGACATAGCGCTAAGAGATCTATCACATAGCGCTAAGGCGTAGGGCGCTATGTGTTGGACTTGCACCTTGAGCGCGCAGGTTCAAGTCCCGTCTGGATCTCGTCGGGAGGTTGTTGCCCGAAATAATTATATTGTCTGATCAACAATATAATTATACTGGAAGCATTTCGGCGTTTCCGTCATCGTCAATTGAGACGGAAACGACGTGTGAATTCCAGCGCGTATGACCCTTCCCTTACGAAAAACCCCCTTTGTTCGACCAGCTCCAGGTCCAGCGCAGGCATGCGCCTGATCGGATGGACTCGACGCGCGCGACGTCTGGAGACGCGGGGAAATATATAAAGAGAACTTCTTCATCCCTGCCTCTGGCGTCTGGGATTGGCAGAGCGGAAATAGAGCGAATCACCGGATGGCGTGGCTACCATGCTGAATACAATAGGCCATATGCGCGGTGATGGGGAGGCCATATTGGTCCAACGAAAATACAACGAATCGCCGGATGACGTGGCTAGATCGCCGAACGAAACAAACGAGACTGACGCTTTTTTGGAGAATCTGCTCAAACACTTCTAACACGACGACACCAGCGAAGAGGATCCACATTCGAAAGATTGCTCGACTGAATCTCTATTGTAGGTTTGTGGCTTACCTGCTGGGGGGACATTCAGCTGGCACTTGCCAGCCAAAGTATCTCTGGGATTACATGAAGTTTTGAGGAAACTTCAATATGCACAACGGCGCTGCGTTATCTTCTACTGTCGGCGTGGGCTTCCGAGCCAAGCCAGCGTTTGAAAGGCGACGATCTCTCCCCGTCGGAAAGCGCTGCTCGCATCCTTCAACTGCATCCCAAACCTGGGAAAGTCAAGTTCGTTTGACAAGGAATACAGCTCGAAGGAACGGAGGAACGCTTCGCGGTGACTGGTTGCACTCGCGACTGGTTGTAAACTCTTCTAGCGGCGATCGCACAGATGGTGACGACCGCAAGAGAACCGACACGTCGGATCAGGAAGAGCAGGGCAATCCTGAGACAGAAGAAGCGGGTATATCGTCTGTTGACTCTCTAGAAGGGGAAGAAGAGGGTGAGGATAACAAGTCCACTGACGAGCTGGTTAAGGTACGTCGCGGTCAACTGGTCAAGGCATGCACACAGCTGCCGCCAATATCCTGGAGTTTCATGTGCTGCTGCTACTGACGTTGTTGCTAACTCGCGTACAACGAAATTTCTTACGCTTGTGAGTTTCGCATACCTTGGGTGCTCGCGTGTCGCTATTTACCGCCTGGCTCACTCTCTCATCTGCCAAAACTTGTTTGCGGCTTTGACAGAAGCTGCAGGAACTGGCCGAGAGACAGCGTATGGGAGAGAAACTCAACACCCTCGGTCAAGGATACTATGAGCGCGGACAATACACAGACGCCATAGTCGCTCTCGAGGAGTCACTGAACTACCTTGAAAAAAATACAGAGCTTGGCGGGGAGGTGCCTCCCCTTACCGCCCATTGAACGAAGGGGTGGAGTCACTGTCCTCCCCGATTCTACGCCAGGAAGTTTTAGGCTCAATAGACTTCAGTTGCCATCTGGTCTCCATGGCAGCAGATCGGCGGGCTCAAGATGCTGCTTGGGTTTTCGCGACAGGCCCAATTGTGGCTGTGCCTTTCATACGATGCTGGCGGACAACGGACTGAAGCCCTCGACCTCTACAAGCTTATCGAAACGACCCATCCAATCAAGGTGTGACGTCAGGTTTCAGACGGAATCTTCCCGTCGCTGCTATCAAACCTGTTCCTTTATCACACCTCGAACACAAGCATGTGCTGCCTGGCGCGCACAGCGGGTCGACCCTCGAGGCTTGCAATCATGTTGCAACAACCAGGAGCATGCAGCACCCACGCGCATACTTTAGGGTTGCCGTTAGATTGTCTTAAGCTGCTGACAGCGCCAGGATTCCCCGGGTGTTACTGAGCGGTCCGGAAGTCTCGACTCTGTTGACACCTGCCGAATTGCTTGTCCATAGCCCCCCTCGCGAGCTTCTTTACTTCTGTTCCGCCGCCTCTAGTTGGTTCGGCCTTCTCCCCGGCAGACGCGCGCTGATTCGGGAAACGCGCGCTGCTGTCGACACGGGGAAAGAGCCGTCGGCCCCACTTCCCCCATCACGGAGGGGGGTATACACGTTGCCATAACAGTGGGGTGAAGTGCCACATGGATTCCATTTTGCCCTGTATGCCGGAAGGCTTGCTCATCTCAGTGCGTATGGGGGGCTTCGCACTTTCAGAATATTCGCAAACAAGCTGAATATCTGCGATACATTATGGAGGCCCCGAAAATTAAGATCAATGCTGATGAAAGAGTGAGAGTTCCAAACTTAGATGAAGTGGACCAAATTAGGTGCCCCACCCGATCCCCGTATCTGGGACTCCAGGAAATCCGCTTTCACGCCGGGACAAGAGACAAGGGTGAAAGACTTAGACGTCACGAGAAGACTTCATGCACCGTCAGACCCAAGAACCGTCCGCGCAGGAGCCTTCTACGTTTTTCCCACAGAGCTTTTAAACCCTATATTTGTTGTGCAGAGCTGTGATTCCAGTGAAGAGCTATGTCTGTGGGGTGGGAGTGGAGTGGAACGCCTTTATCCATGTCCTCCCTGTGAGGGCGACCTTTTATTTAGGGGAGTGGTAGCTTACTTTCATTGGTTTGCTGCTGCAGAGACAGAAACGCGAGAGTGCTGAACAAAACAAGGCGGAAGAAAAAGGTAAAACATCGTACTGGCAGACTCACCTGTTGCACCTCGATCTTCAAGTAAGCTCCGTGCAGCCACGGAATAAAAGTGGGAAACAACCATAGTGCAAGCTACGAGTCTATTCCTCCCTTTGGTTCCTGCTTGTTCACCCTCGATTTTCGAACACCATTACTCAGATCACCTCATCACTCAGATCATCTTATTGCTGCGCAAATATTTTCCGCCCGATAGATTTCTAAGCTATTTGTGTGAATTCTTATTTGTCAATCTTTGTTTCAAATACGCTATTTACAGAAACTGAAAGAGAAGTGAAAAAGTTATCACTTCTCTTGCTTTTTCCTTTTCCTAGTGTTAACTCACGGTTCTCACACTGTCGTTGATCACCTCCACAGATAGAGCTAACGATGGAAGAACGAGTGCTCCAAGAGTGGAGCCCAAAGTTTTATGTTCCCAACAAATACGTTTTGTTTGCAGCTTCAGTTGTCACCGTGGGGCTCGCATGGTATGTTTCATTGGTTCTGCAGCAGTAATCAGGAGAAGTGGAATTATAATAATGAAAGCCGGTTTTAGCGTTTTTACATTTACACTGGACACAATGAATCCTTCGGGTGCCCTCCTGTCCTGGTAATCCGATAAAGCCAGGGGTTTTGCAGTGATCGAACTTACAGCTCAATTGTAGTATCCTTGGTACATTTTCGCGCTGTTTGTCTGAGAAGAATGCGAGACTAAAAAACAAATGACTTTGCTGCAATGCATTCTGATCGCAAATTCAGATGTTTGAGGTAATATGTAGCAGTCAACGTTTGCCTGACTTTTGTAGATATCAGTACTGAAACCATAATATCATAGTACATTGTATGACTCTAGCCAGTCTCGATTTGTGTTGTGCAGGGGTGAGCCCCTCTGTCTTGTTGTGCATGGCACTGTGTGATGGTATGTGAACACTGATACGGTTAATAAGGAATGTCACAAGTATGCAGAAAAGTTGTACCTTTGATATTCTAAAAGAATTTGGAAAGGATGCTTGCAGTAAGAAATATTTATACACGTACCCAACAACCGAACTGCAAGATATATACCCATCAAAGTGGAAGGGTGCTCGTTTTCTCCCGATGAACATTAATAGACAGACCATAAGGTATTGGTATGCATGTGTCACTTCAGCTGCGTAGATGAAGGATCATCCATAGTCCTGCCCAACCACCAATACCGTGTCTACTTTGTTGATTTTATTCCTGAATTCGGGTGCAATAAAACAGGGTCAAAAGTTTGTTGATTGGCCGAAAACAATTAAATATTTTGAAAAAAAATCTTGTTCTTTTAGTGCGGAGCCTGCCTACCAATTATTTAATTAACGTACTTTTTTTTTTAATACTGACCAATCTGTTAAAATATTTAAATATTTTCTCTTTTAAGGCCGATGGGCTATTCGTTGGCAGAGGACACCCAACTTCACATCGCATTCGACCAGAAGGAGATTGCGGCTATCAACGAATGCCAACTTTTTAGGGCGGCCAGCGCGCTTCTTGTTGAGGTGGCGCAAAACTTTTTCTAAGAAAAGTAAAAGTATGTCCTCAATGGAGAGCTTGGGCTCGGGACGAGTTACAACAGGGTTGCTGTTCACTGCTGTGGGAGCGACACCGAGCTTCACACCGAAGCTCATGAGTGACGCCTGTTGACGCTTGTCTAACGAACGGCGCAGCTTGGCCATGTCACCTAGGGTCGTCTTCCCACAGTTACAAGTGACAGGGTTGCGTTTACATAAGATACACACCGCCGAGTCCCCCATAAAATTATGATATTGATACAGTCCCGAGTCCGCCGGCGTGTGATGGTGTGCAGTGAGAGCGATTTTGACGGGTCGAGCATTATTTTGGCAGTTTGTCATTGTTGGTTGTTGTTGGCAGGATTCGGCGACATTCGAATTAATTACGGCCTTGTTGTTTGTTCTTTTAGTGGCGGGGCTGTCGATTAATTACTTTAGTAATCGATTTTGTTTTTTTTTTCACCACCGGGAATGGAGCAAACCAATTAATTGTTTGTTATTTTTTTTACATAGGTCGTTTTGGGGCAAAATAATTATTTAATTTTAAAATCAATAATGTAGACACGGTAGTTTGTAGCTTTGTGTGCACCATGCCACACCCTCCTTCTCCACCACCACCACTACCTCCTCCTCCTCCTGGAAGATGCGCAGATTCCATTACATATGCCTGAGCTGGAAGCACTTGTAGAAGCGGTCCATTACTTTGCCTTGCTTTCACCAAGCTTACCAAAGAATGCTGGCCTTCTCCCCTGCATGCGAAAATTCCCTCGATTTGCTATTTTGTCAATTTTGCATTTTTTTCGTGACTTTATTTTTCCTGAAACATATTGAAAAATGTTTTTGAAACACCGATCTGTCGAAGATCGCGCCGTCTTTGTAATTTCCCGTTTTTCGCGATTTAAGCAGGCTGAATCAAGATTTTAATACACGTTCTGTAAAAAATATTGCCACGTAGATTGTTACGGTCTGAAAATCGGTGCAGGGATTTTCGTTGTACGAGCCGGGTCGAATCGTATATCGTCATGGGGCGAAAATGCTCCACGATGGGATTTGAACCCGCGACGTTCGCTTCTCTAGTGCGACGCTCTGACCACTGAGCTACGGGAAGCTATTGATGATATCTTCGCGTATTTTAGTGGTACTCGTACAACTCAGATGATTACCGATCGAGGATTTATCGTGACATCGACGATGACGTACCAACACGCTCGCAAATTAACCAATCGAAAAGCGGTTGGTGTGGCAACTAGTACCCGATCCCAGGAATACGCCACTTGCGCGCGAGCACAAGTAAGCACACCGGCCGAAGCGCGGAGATTCCCGAATAGGGGGACTAGAAGGCTAAATTAAAGGTAGGGGAAATCCCGAACCAACCCCGAATTTCAGCAAAGGCTTACGCAAAATTGAAAAATTTGCGCAGCGCTTCCGCCGCGACGGGTCGGAATTGCCGAAAAACGGAGACGATTTGGTTTTCCCGCACCTGCGAGTCCAAAAGCACGTATATGCGTGCTATGCGTGTATGCGTGCTAGGACTAAGGCAACGCGCGCACCTCAAAAGATTGTCGTCGGGCTAGATTCCTCCACACCGACGCGGCTCCAAGCGACCTGGAACCCTCAATCCCACACACCACCGCGCAACAAGAACGAGAGCACAGGCATTCTCGATTTCGTAGTGCAAGTACTCGCTAGCTAATCGCACAAGGCGGGGCGGGTTGATCAGAATTTGCGCAAGAAAGACAAGGAAGCAACGTGAAAACACGAACTAATTACCATTTTGTAGGAGTCTACACCTTGACTTCTTCTCTTCTTTACGGTTTCGGACTTATACTATCTACACTTATTAAACGACCGCACGAGGTATGATTACGCTTGGTCAACTAAAAGACTTCGGTTTCGTAAATCTTATTAGTTGTGCTTTTGCTTTCAAGTGCATGCTTTCAATACACAATATACAGCAGTTACGGCTCTTACTTTTTATGTTACAATTCACAGTTCAGTTCATCTCCCCGAAACGGGTTACACTTAGAGTTCTTATACATTCAGGAACTCTTTCCATAACTCAACTGTACTGAGTACTCCGTACAACAGTCTAGGCACCTCACATCAACATCATTCTGATCGGTCCTACTGTACTCCGTACTGAGTACTCCTGCGTTTTATACTTAGCCGTTTTTCTTGCTCTTGTGCTTGCCTCTTAGCACAACTCCCCCCGCCTTAGGGAAGGTCACGTCCACGCTGACCACGTCGGACCAGTAAAGTTTTTATACAGATCTTCTACTGTTGCTCTGAATGATTATACAGGTCTCAGCCGCCTGTTGTCTGGGATGACATTACACTTCCCAAGACACACCGCAATAAGGAGATCGACCTCTTAAGCACAAGGGTCGGCCTCTCACCGGTCTGCCATCTGCACTACCAGGCTCCCCCAAGGCTCAAGGTCTGACATCCATTACTACGCTCAAGGTTTTAAACCTCCCAACACGGTACACTTACAGGGGATGACAATAGGTTTGCCAATTACCTGACAGTTCTCGGGATGCCGGCCCGGAGGAAAGGTTTTAAACCTTCACCGCCTCCTCGGAGTGCTAGAGCTTTTACCCAGATCTCCAACTGCTGCCCGGTCGTGCCAGGTCCGGAGCCAATGCTCTCGTGAAATGGATTATACAGATTTCCACCTGTTGCCTGGTCGCACCGAGGCTAGAGCCACTGCTCGCTTGGATAGATTACCCAGGTTCTCACCTGCCGCTTGGTCATACCAAGGCTTAGAGCCACTGCTCAAATGGATTATACAGATTTCCACCTGTTGCCTGGCTGTGCCGAGGCTAGAGCCACTGCTCTCTCGGATGGATTACCCAGGTTCTCACCTGCCGCCTGGTCTCGCCAAGGCTGGAGCCACCGCTCTTCCCGACGCTCCCCAACGCTCTCAATCGCTAAGACCACTCGCGTCAGATTCCCATCCGCCCTCAGGTATGATCGTCACCTCAGCTCGCACTCCCGCTAACGCTATCGGTTCCGGCTCAAACTCGGGCGGGTCACTCTCAACAACAGCTGACTGGACTAAAACGCTCATCTCGCTCAGATCCTCCCTGACAAGCAGTTCAGACAGGAACGCATGCACCTCTTCATGTAGGGTCAGGTTGTGGAAAAGCTGTTTTAACAGTGCTGACGGAATCCCATACAAATTCTCTCGCGCTCCCATGCCCTTCGCGAACACACCTCCGGCTCTCATCGCGCGCCCTCCTTGCGCTACTTTCTCGTGCCTACCGTGCTGCCGGAAGAACTCGCAAGGCGTATCGGAATCGCACACTCGCAAGGGTGTGCGCAACGGAACGTTGGTCCAGATGTGCGTGGGCTTCCTGTATGCGGTCCCGTATTTGCAGTACGTGACGAGGTGCGGAGCTGGTAGATTGCTCATGCAGCGACGCGTGTGCAACCCGTGGGGCTCTCTTCCCTCGGGTTCTCAATGAAGTATGCTTCGGGCCTCAAGTACCGGATGATCTCCAATGTCCTACGAACTCGCCTGTCCGCAGCACGCAAATCTCGGATGCCTACCGTCTTCGCTTGGCTGTACTCTGTGCAAGGTGGGCTAGCCCAGACTACGTCGAAGTGTCCTGGTCTGAACTGTCGGTAGTCCCATCGCATGATATCCTCGCAATGTGTGGGGCCCCACTTGGGCTGGATGTCTACAGCAACTACTTCGCTGTTGGGAAATTGCTTAGTGAACTGCCTCTCGACTGACCCGGTCCCACAGAACAATACAAGAATCTTAGACTGGCCGACTGGCTCCTTCTCAAGTGCTGCGGCTCCGTTGACTGGCGGCAGGGTGCTCTGAGCAGATACTCTCGCGAAAGTTCCTACTTCCTCATCAAACCTCTCCTCTGGCACCCATGGCATTGCTCCGTCTACCTTGAGCTCCTCCGATAGCGTGGTCCAAACCGCTCCTGCGGACTCGTCGCGTCTCTTACGGACCCTAAGCTTCTCTCGCTCCACTCTCTTAGCCTCGATCCTCTCAAACTCCAACAACGCTCGGTTGGGAACACCGGGCCTGCCGGCTCCGTCCCACTCCAGATCCTCTCGGGTCTTCCACTCGTTCTCACTGCGGGGCATTCCTGTCCACTTGACCATGAGCTTAAATGATGTGAAAATCAGATAATGTCTCCAGGTGACCGTGGTGCAGTGATGGATGGCACAAAGCTCCCGTTCCCCAGCGTGATAGTTCTGCTCTGCGCTGGAGAACTGCCGGCTTTCAAAGGCCAAGGGCTGTAAGCCTCGTCCCTGATCCTGCATGAGTACACCCCCTAGTGCTACTCCACTGGCATCTGTCTGCACAAAGAAGGGTCTGGAACCGTCTGCTGCACCCTTTTGATCGGGTAGGGCCAAGGCTGGGGAGGAGATCAAGGCAGTTTTTAGCTGTTTAAATGCTGCCTTTTCATTCTCGCCCCAGGTCCAGTCCACGCCGGATGAGGCGGGTCAACGGGTACGCGATATCTGCGAAGTTCTGGATGTACCTCCGGTAGAAGCCACACATGCCCAGAAACTGTCGCACGTGTGTGACAGTTTCTAGGTCTAACACACATATGTGTTAACTTAACACGGCAGTTTTACCTCAAAATACGGGCTGCTAACTTAACACAAGATATGTATCTTATAGAAAGCCCAGCACGGTCCGAAATATATTTTAAATGGAAATAAAAATAGATAAAGACATAAGCGGCAGCATAATTATGACATATTACATAATGAGACACCTCTTGAGATGTGAGGAAAATATTATTAAAACACGAGCGGAACTGCAAACAACCACTTACGGGCCCACTATCATGTTTTTTCATTTAATGGCGGGACTCAACAAAATGAAGTTGAACCCTAAACAATATTTCCCGGGACCTAGAGTCATAATACACCTAGCCCACAAGAGACCTAAAGCCTGCAAAAGGATAAGCAAGAGCGCCTTGAAATACATGATTCAAAACCCCAAAATGGCATGGCTTTGGGAGAGGACACGGACCCAAAATACTAAGAAATCAAAAATGAAATCACCTCTAAGAATAATGAAACATAAAACCCACCACAAGAAGGGTAACGATACCAAACAACATAATATGCCTGAACCTGAGCAGATGATAAGCGGTGGAGCAAGCACCGAAGATAATGCAGTAGATGAAACTAAAATGGCCACGGAATCACTTTTTTCAGAAAAGGGGTGGTTAAATGCAACTCATGTTGGTGATGCAATGAAAATACGGGACCTGAGTACCATAGCCCCTATGGACCTCACAGACATGATGCTAAAGATGACAGGGGAGGACCAAAAACTCACACAACTTATTAATAGCAGACTCAAGAAATATGGTCACACACAAATAGGCGTGTGTGACAATATACATTGGCGTCTTATAATGATCCGCTTATCATCATCCGGGAAAATAGAAGCTTACATATATGACCCCTTTGGAGATAAAGCCGAAAGAGAAACCATTAATATGATTGAGGTAGCACTCAAAACCTGGCTGAAATTTTTCATAACCATTACAGAATATAAGGAATCCACAATTACCATTAGCAAGGATACATTTCAAACATATACATATAACTGTGGCACATGGGTAGCAAAAACCGCCTTCAAATGGGCACAATGGAACAGAGGTTCGCACCAGACCTCATTTTTCGAGTACCTAAAATCTGATTTATGTAGTGGGGAGTATGGTGACAAAGCAATGCAAAAGGAAATACATAAATACCGATTAGAAATGAGGAAAGAAATAGGACTGCTGGCCAAGAATACCAGCAACACACTGGAGCTCAAACACTTGGAGCACGCTGGAAACGACGCCGCAATCAGCGGCCCAAATATGACCTCACCTTCCCACCATATCCTCACACGTAGAGGTGCCACACCTAAAAAGCAGATAGAAACTCTGATAGAAACTTTTAGACTGAAATGGAAGACACACACCACTAATGAAACAATTGTTTCAGAAAAACTGTACCATTACCCCAAATCAGCGAGTGTCAGGTGGAAGTTACATGTCATATCAAGAGCATGTCGAAAAGAATAAGCATCTTTTAACTTATTTCAACAATGACAGATGTTCTCTTAATGAACTGATAATGGACCGTAATCCAAACACGGAAATTTTCACACATGTCATATCCAAAAACTCAAAAGCAAAACTCACCCATATCATGGCCAACACAACTATGGCAGAAATGACAGTTAAAACAGGATGGACGGAGGAAAACCCTTATATCATCTCCGACCACGGGATAGTATGGGCTGAATTTAAGCTCCCTCAAAACGACACCAAACCGGAGATTTCTACTGATACAACTTTGCCAACACCTAGATTTAATGGTGCCAAGGAAACCACACATGATGAGTACCCAGGGTACCCAATTAGAATGACAAACAAAAATAAGGATACAAAAAGAAAAATAAACAGGAAAGATATTGTAGGACTTCTCGAAGCAAACGGATACAGCACAAATGAACTTGTGCACGCGTGCATCAATAAAAACAAAGCTAGAGCCGCTATCAGCACCATCAAGGGTGACACCACTGATCTCGATCTTAAACGGGATAATACTGACGGCAGCCCCATAACAGTGAGCAAGCTCATAGCTAAAAATAAAGAGACAGACAACATAGAACAATGCCTAAAATGGCACAACAAACCCAAGGAATGGTGGATTCACCTTAATAGCCCATGGCATGCAGCTCACTTACTCTCTAGAGGAAAGGGGATGCCGGAAGGTGGTCTAAACTTAGGCCATAACGACAAAGATAACATCTGGCATATAGGTTCGCCTCACCTTCTAAATAAGAAAGATGTAAATGCCTATCTCAAACGACACCTTTCATTCAGCTCACTGGAAGTTAAGAAAATCACGAAATCCAACACAGATGAGCACATGACCAGCTGGGATATTCTTCTACAACCCCATATGCCTGCTAAATTCTGGAACCTGTACGGATCTGAGATGCATTCGGAAAAAATAGACTGCACCGCCCATTTATTCCAATACGCTACAGGCTGGGTGTCTTACACTGAAAGACTACATAGCACACTCGAAATGGAAAATGGATCGGAAGCAACTAGAAACGGCGGCACTGGCCTCAAGGAAATGCACCCTGACGCGACATGGGATACCCTGCACAAATTGGCACATCAGGCGGCAAGTGACGCCTTTGGCACCAAGAATCTGAACAAAACTGGGAGGTCCGAAAAACCATCAGCAGTATCTAACTATATATACAAATGGCTAAACACAGTACGCCGCACCATCAAATATTTGGATACAAGAACTCATGTTAGCAACATTCCAAAGCAAGCCAAAAAGGCTGCCCGCACGCTACCGTTTGCCTCGCTCCAACCCAAACACAATGAAGCAGCGGCCACATGGGGATTACGATTGCATGAAAATTATGTAATAATCAGAAATGCTTTTCAAAAAAGCAGAGACACAGACATTGAACGACGCAAACTCCGAGAAAAAGAAGCCCTGCAGCATCTTTTCTCAACTAACCTTTCGAGGTTTCTAGACACAGTCATGGGAAAGATGAAACCTACTGAAAAAGGTGCAGCCGCAACCCCAGGTAGTGATGGAAAGATACCTGAGACAAAAACAGAAAGACTAAACACAACACTAGATGAATACAAAAATAAAAATTATTTTCTACTAACCCGACTGAGCCGGATGAACTCCCTCAGTGGCTTACTGACATTCTCAAGGATAGCCCTAAAATTCCCGATACGGCTGCCGTGAGACTATTGACAGAAATCACGCACAAAGAACTCCAACAAGCATACTCGGACTGTGGTATCTCTACAGCACCAGGACCCTCAGGGATGAGATACTCGCAGTGGATCAAGGGCCCAGAGAATTTTCAAGAGGTTACTGTCTCACTTTTTAACCACATTCTTATAACTGGGAAATTTCCAAAGAGTGCAAAATCTGGAGTCATCCTTCCAATCCCTAAAAATCCCTCTGCACCATGTACAATAGATAATTCTAGACCCCTCACAATGTTGGAAACGGGTCTTAAACTATTTAATACAATAATTGCTAACCGTCTCAAAACAATACTTAACACCCACCCCATTCTCTTTCCCATTCAAGATGCCTTTCTTCCGAATAAAAACATAGATGACTCACTCCAAATTCTGAATGAAGTAATTTCGGATGCCAATAGATACGACAAAGACCTCCACGTAGTTTACCTGGACCTAAAACAAGCATTTGACAGAGCTGAATTCTGGATGAGCAATTTAGCGCTCAGAAAGTTGGGACTCCCATCACAAATAATCAACATCATCTCAGACATTACCAATGATGCCTCTAGAATGGTACTCACTGAAGAAGGCCTCACGGATGAATGGTCCCTAGAATGTGGAGTTCCTCAGGGAGAAGTTTTGAGCCCACTAAGGTTTGTAGCCATTATGGACATTCTGGCAATTTGGTTAGCAAAAAGAGCAAACGGTGTAAACCCGACAGGAACCACATATGGATATGAACTGAACTCGGAACGCCATAGACCAGACAAACCAGGAAACAATGTTATTCCTCCCTCCCAAAACCTATTAGAAAAGGACACCACTTTAAATATCTTTGCACGGTTCTTTTGTGATGACATCATTCTCGTGGGGAAAACTAAAGACGAAGTTCAAGACATGCTAGGTATAGTTAATGAATTTATGAGCTTCATTGGTATTCCCATCAATGTTAAGAAATCCAAATACTCTTACAGAAAGCGCATCAAACCTCAGGGCAAAACAGTAACGCGATATGACCTGTCCGATGATTTACTCATCTCAGGGGGTCATCTGGAGCCCAATACAAATGACTCAAGTCCTTCCATTGATTCGAAATGGATACCCCCTGAGTCACCAGAATTCCTCGATTTCTCCAATAGCAAAGAGGTAAACAGATATCTCGGAGTATGGTTTGCACTAAATGGGGAATGGGACAAACAGGCGGAAATCCTTATCGACAGACTTAAATCTACCTTAATATCCATCCAACTGCAACACATGACTCTACACCAGCTAAGATATGTTATAAATGCGGTTGTAGTTCCGAGGAAGCGAGGATGGCATACCCCCTTAAAGTTACCTCAGCAATTGCCAACTCCTCAAAGAATGTCGCAATTGAATTAGACAAAATGATAGCTTCGTTTATAATTAAATATTTGGGCTGCCCAGTTGACACCAATCACCAAATAATCTGGACAGCAGTCTGCCAAGGCGGTTACGGTATTGATAGTGTCTTTGATGTTGTAACCGCGTCGTGTATTACCGAAACTATGAACACCCTGTGTTCTGCGGATGAACACGAATATTGGCAACACAACCACACGGACCGTATCACTGATCCCCACCTCATCTCACTATACCGTAGAAACAACAATCTATGGCTTAAAATAATAATTCAAAACATGAACAACGAAATGGGTAAAAATGCCATCTCGGGTTTCCCCTTATCACACTATGCAACCTACAGTCACACTAAAGACAAACGCTTTAACTGGTTTAGGCGTACAGGTCACATTATGGCAAAACTTGGATACGCTATCGACTCTAAAAATTACCCTGAAAATGAAGCGGGTGAAACCACATTAATCACCACCCTTCCCAGACAACTCTACATGTCGAGGAATGTTACCTCCGCAATACAAAAATACAACCTCAAGCACACAGGCTCCTTTCTAACTCCCTGCGGTGGAATGTTAAAAAACTGGCAAGAAAGTAAAGGCTTTTTCAGACTGAATGGTAATAGACCCCCTGGATGGCTAACCGAAATCGAAAAGGAAATGCTTCAAAACCCTGTAGATTTGGACCCACAGGCTAGATATGTCAAGAAACAATATAGAGACAACATAGTACCCCCTGACACGGGTGAATTTCATTGGAAAGGAAATGGTGACCGAAATTCCATCTCTCTTATTCACATTACCAATATTGACTTAGAGGCCATGTCAATACAATATACAGAATACAGTAACAATGCCATAAACCCTAATGTCTTTGTCAGAATCGAAGGTACCAACAGTCTTCAATACGACTTTGAATATAGCATCACCAATGACGGTTGCATCCTAATTCCAGCAGGTTCTATTTTCGAATATAATGACCATATGGACCCGCCCTCTTCTGTCCTTGCTACAGTCAGTGATATTAACTCACACTATGATTACATCTCAGACAGACAGTATGAAACCATTATTGCCAGAATGAAAAACAAAACTGCGGAGGAAGAAAGTGAATACAGCTGCCCTAGCGACTCGGAAGAAGAATCCACCCCCAACGCCGAAAAGAGCAAACAAATGGAAGATTATGATATGGCAAGCGATGGTTCTCTATTTGCTGGAAAGAAAACAGCATGCAGTGGGGCAGCATATGCCATAAAAAACTTTGACAACGGGATGCCACTTGTACGGAAGATGAATATCCCCCCCTCAAGAACTTTCTCCGCATCGGGGCTCCTTATCAAGCAAGATATCCAAAACCCGAGTAGCACATCTGCTGAAATTGCGGGACTGCGATTTCTACTCACAGAACAAAAAGAGAAACTCCTCAAATCCATTACTCCAATGGTACATGCCATTGACTCCATGGCAGCAATATCTGCGGTAACAAAGGATGGCAGGTCCATGAGTGCTCGGGACAAACTACGTGAAGCTAATCGCAGAGATGTGCAGGCTGTTCGCCTATTAATAGCAATTGCTAGAAGAACTTGGCTTTTACAGTGAAGGAGACCACAGTAAAACCATCCTTAAATGGATTAGGGGTCACAATAATGACAAAGTCCATGACAGAGTGGACCGTACTGCTAAAAGAGCCTCATTCAGAGGGGGTTGTTTAGACATCTCCCGCTACGACCCTGCCGAGGAACTACCCTTCTCATTATTCTTTTTTGAGGTCCCTATTTTAGGCGATATCCGTAGTCACATCAGAAGAATTCAACGACTCTCACACTATCATAATTGGAGAACTCTACAGTCCCAAGGGAAGTACCTGAGAATGCTCGACGAGAATAACACCGCCCCCACCAAAGATATTTCCAAAATAACACCTAAAGCTTTCACCGCTTCTAGAAGTAGAGAACTCCTGGGTCTTCAAGCCTCTCCAGCACGCTTATTTAAACTGGGGAAAAGCGGGACTGAAAACTGCCCCTACTGCCAACAGAATACAAAATGCACCTTTGAACACATCCAACTTGAATGCCCAGGACATAATAATAGTTTGTATAGTCTTAGAGCAACCCAAGATAGCGAACTAAGGAAAATCATCGCTGAAGAAATCTCAGAAAAGCCTAAACTACTAAACCCTGGAAAAGGTACCACATACATCAAAACACAGCCATCGAAACTTTTTCCACTTGCTGACCTAAGACAGGAAATGAATGAGGAATTATACTTACACGCTCTCCCGGAAGCTAGCATGTACCGTCCATCAAGTTCAAAAAAGAATACCATTGCTGTGACCGCAAAGCCCGAAATGGACCATGTTACGGGAACAATTAAATATCCCGAACTCCAATATGTCCAAAAGAAAGAGTTTTGGAAACTTTTGGCTTGGCACCGCCTTTCCAACAAAGCAGTCCCATGCTCACTTGCGGAGTACTCGAATAGGGCACACGATATTCATGAAGCACTCAATGCATGTAAGTTTGAATCGGGAGACCCTAAAAACTGCTACGCAATAAGAAGAAGCCTCTTAGATATTTTGGTGGATGACAGAAACCTTGACAAAAACGGCTGTGAACTTTTCTCCAACCCACTAAATGCCCACCCTAGAATTTACTCGAGAAGATGCATACCCACCACTAGAATGAAAAAAGCCCTCAGGCCCTTCTGCCATCATGGGAAAATCGGCTTTGATGGTCTCGCTTGGGATGCCTACGTGGACCCGTTAACAGGTATTGGCAGAATCGTTTACGGAAATCCCCCCTTTGATGGGAAGGATAAGGGCAAATCTTCGGCGGTTATGACTACCTTGGAAATGGGACATAAAGCGGCCAACACCGTCCCTGGATTTTCAGGAACATGGATTCTCCCGCTGTCTCCCAAAAACCAAAAAAGATGGTTTGATAAAGGTTTTAAACTTGTTTTCAGATTCCCACATAACACTATTCCATTTATCCCACATGGCTATTGGACGGGTGATGACCCCTACGTTCTCCCAAGTGGCGGATGCTATAAGGATGATTTTTCGGATGTCGTTATCATAGCTATAGACAGTGCACCCAGTGATACTCAACCAGCCTTTGATTGGAGGCCTACACAGAAAAAGATTGCCAGATGGTTCCTCAATGTCCTTCCTAAGTCCAGAGTCACGGAGAAGAGGCTAGAATACACCGGAGTCAGCCCTGATATTTGGAATGAAGTTCTGAACGATAGTGACAAAGTACTTCCTTCTTCGCTGTGCCCATGGCCCACTCAAGACCCCCCCTATCATCAGAATGGTGCTGAGCATTATTATGGTGGTCACCATGACACGACAATCACCAATGCAAATTCCAAGCCCTTCATAAGCACCGTGAAATGGCCCAAAGTACTTACACTCATGGGGTACCTCCCTCCTCTTTTTGGTACTGTCCTCAACACGATAGGTGTTCCCCGTGGCAAGATTAAACCTCTCCTTAAAAAACTTTTAAGAATCTGTAGACAACACACCAAAAATAGGCGAGACGTGTTTCTGTTAAACACCACCACCACCTTGAACACCGACCCGCATACAGTTGACATCCTGGGCAGTGAGACCATGACAGAAGCAGAAGCTGTGCAACAATCAAACGACTTTCTTCAAACCCTCCTGCAATAATTTTTCAAAAGTCTTGCTATATAAGATGGTTCTCTGTCCCCTAGGGGAGGGGCCCCTCCTCCTCCCCCACCACCCCCCTCTCCCCCGCCCACCCCCGACCCCCTTCCTCAACGTCTCCAAATACCCCCTTAATTCTTCGACTTCCCTCCCCACCGCTCAGATACAGCCACCCCTCCACTCACCCGGCCATGGCTGCTTCTCCATCTTCTAGAGTTTTTTGCTTTGCACCTAGCTTTTTCTCTAGATGTCACCCTGCTGTAAAGTGGGTTGAGCCCCTTTGTGGGCGCGCTATAGCAGAGGGAGTAGCCCCTGGTGTTTTCACTAGCCTGCTTTGCAGGGATACCGCACTCTCAGGACTTTGTCCCCTTTGCTAGCGTAAATGTTTTATTATTATTATTATTATTATTATGAACGAACTATTCGTTATCACAATACTGGTCGTTCAACCTACGTCTCGGGTTCACAACCCAATGGCGGTACTATCTATGATGATAGGAGACGTAAGGTATAAGATGAGGAAGCGTTGGGCTTCAAGCAGATCTTCACTCAGAGACTGCACTCATCACCCGCTATTTCTTACACTCGCGTTGCTGTCCAACTTCGCAGTGTTAATTTGTATATTGATAATATATTCACGGCCTGTTTTATCTTGCCGTATCATACGGTATGCCTTCATTGTGCGGTTTGCCATTGTGGTTCGAGTGATCATCGAGCAATCGACGGAGAGAGATATCTTTTTGGATTGGGTGTGTTCATAAACACAAGCCCCGCGTCAAAAAACGCGGCTATACAACTATCATCACACGGGTATTGTTGCATGAACGGTGTCTATTCGTTTAATTACAAGTAGAATGTTTGCTAGTGTTAGCAGTGTTGCAATATATATATATATATATGTCGCAAAAGCCATAAGTCAGCAACCAATGCTTGGTCGTACAACATATCATAGCGTTACAACTATTACATTGCAAGTACGTAAGTTACTACCAGGCAAGAGATCTCGAATTAGTTCATTCCACGCCTTTCAGGCGCCGGAAAGTAATGGTCTACTAATCTATCAGCTCCCAGTATACTCCGTCTTCGTCGTCCATTGCTTGAGTTCCTGACACATGAATATTTCGTAAGAACAACGCATACACGCGAAACGTTCGGTATGGTCAAATTTCAAAAATTGAGTGACAATCGGCAATTTGGGTAAATTCCTGCCGGCCATCCCGAAGCAATCCAGACTAATTGGCTTGTTCTCAGTGGTGGAGACTATTTTTAACCTTCAAAGAATATAAAAAAATGGAAAACTATTCTTCTGGGCTTCAATTTCCTCCTATGTAGTCTGATGAGCTCAAATTTGTCTAATTTTGCCTGTGTCGTGCCGGTTGGCCATCCCAATTTAAAATGTCGAGATCTGTGAGGACCCAGGTGTCGGGGCCAGGTTCCAAACGAAAAAACCCCATCAAGAAGTGTCAGGATTTTTTTTGTCCACGTTAAAACTGCCTCCGAGGTCCTCTTTTTTCAATCTGGCTAATTGTCCACTTTTCACTCTCGGCTCGGGGCAATCTGGTTGTTAATCCCGGTAAATTTGACTTGCTGATGACATGAGATGAGCACCTAGCAGTATTTTATTCGGCACCCTCTGTTCATTTCTTTTCACTTGTGATCATGACTAGGGTAGCATAATGATTCGGGAATAGAAAACTCCAAAATGGGGAATAGAAATTTCAATCTGTTTTTGGGGAATAGATTATATGTCACATGCCATCGAGCCATGCCATCTATCGTTTCGGTTTGTACTACAGTATGAACTATCACTCGGTACCCCGGAGGTTCCCCGGAGGAGGCGCAAGCGCATGTTCCATCATGCACACAAGGCATGATACCAAATAAAATGCATACCAGGGTGTGCCTTTCTTGCGACAACGGCGGGTATCGATGTACTGTTGAACACACTGATGGTATGCATTTTATTGTCCTCTATTCAAGAAAAAGGACAGGGTAAAAGATTCTCCATCAAAAATGAAAGGTGCGTCGCCCTTGCTTTCCACGGTTCCCTTGTACAGTTGACTACATATATAATAAGTGTTAGGAACAACTTTTTTTGCGCAAGCAAGATTACGGGGCTTTCATTGAACCAGATACGGGGCTTTCATTGAACTAGATACAGGGCTTTCGTTGAACCAGATACGTGGCTTTCGTTGAACCAGATACGGGGCTTTCATCGAACGAGGTACGTAATGCTACGCGAGTTCCTGACCACGATACCGAGTGTGCAGGCAATTCTGCTTAAATTAGAAAGGGTTGGAAGCAAGATCCGTTCGGAATCTAGGATGCTGGACGGGTCTTGAGAGGGGGGTAATGGGCGTGATTCGAGCAAGCCAACTCGACTCACGCCCAACAGGGACGCATCCTGCACAGCATGAACATATCACGCATATCATATAAGCATAATAAACACATACTGACCGTTTGGCAGTGCAATTTCACCTCTAGCGGAAACGCGGATGTCAACCGCGTCCACGTTTCCGCTAGGCGTTTCTTCCCTCATTCTCGCGCTCGTTTGCAAGAGAGCCTGGCAACCTTCGGATGAGGGAAGCGTTAGCAAAAATAGTATTTCGTATGCGTTGTTTTCCCTAAACAAATTGCACAAACTGAACGGTCAACCACACATCTCGTTGTGGGATGACGCGTTCATTTGGCGGAAGCGGGTGGAATTTAAGGAATTTGAAACCCGCAATAGTTGCGCTATGGGGTTTCATCTTCTTTGCGAAACGGGTACCCACATTATCATACTAAGTAGGAATATGTGATAATATTTTGAAGCAAAAGATTACTCAGATTAGTATACAATCTTAGAGATCTTTATTTCGCTGGACAGGGGCACACTCCCGGAGAGAAAGCCTTCCGCCTTTAGTTAAAATTGCATATTTAACAAATCAAACAGTGAGTATTTTCCCCAAGTATTTTCAGACGGTAATACTTAAACACTGGTAATACTTAAACACTGAGTGTTGTCTCGCGTGTTGTCACCAAGCCTTAGAAACTCACGATCTCACTCCCAAAGTGACCAAAACCGTTCGATCGGCGATCGAACGGTTTTTGGTCACTTTGGGAACGCGTCTGAAAATACTCAGTGTTGTCACCAAGCCTAAACTCGCGATCTTACTCCCGAAGTGACCAAAAACCGTTCGATCGCCAATCGTTCGGTTTTTGGTCCCTTTGGGAACGCGTCTGAAAATACTCAGTGTTGTTTCGCGTGTTGTCACCAAGCCTAAACTCACGATCTCACTCCCAAAGTGACCAAAAACCGTTCGATCGCCGATCGTTCGGTTTTTTGTCACTTTGGGAACGTCTGAAAATACTTAGAGAAAATACCAGACAGGTCTTTGCAACCAAGCCGACTTCAGTTCTCACATACTGTAGAGCCCTAAACGTACGGTTTACGCCCTCCCGAATCTGTAATTCACGGCCGTGAATATTAAATTCACGGCCGTGAATATTTCACTGCACGTATGATTGCCCACACTGTTTGCGAGTAAATTAGATTGGGAAAACATTTTTCAACGTTCGTAATGCACAAAGATATATCATTTAGACTCTTAGGTAGGAGTTTTTTTAGCTCTTGACTGAGCCGTGGCCGCATCAGCTCAGTTTGCAGTCGCGACTGCGAGCTAAGCTGAGAGGCCCTTATAACTTTCATGCACATCGCATCAAAAATCAAACAGCGGAGGGGTTCTCGTGCGTTCTAGCGCACGATACTTGGCACCAATATTGCTAACAGCAATATTGGTGCACCCTCAAACGCACAACCTCTGATGTAAGCTATGCGCAAAACGCGTGCTACACATCATGGGTTTGGGTACATGCAAACCCAAACCCAAACATGCCAAACAGCAAAGGGCTTCCCGTGAGTTCCAGCGCCCGTAACTTTGCAAAAGTATTACTAAGATATATATCTTTTAGTTGCCAAAGGCCCAAGGCCTCAAAAGCCTTGTGCACGAAGCCATCAATTTATTTCTTTGGAGATTTATTGGGTTTGTGTTCGAGTTTACCCAAACCCAATACATGCCAAACTGAAAAGCAATTCCCGTGCGTTATAGCGCGCGAAACTATGCACAAATATTTACAAGACACATATCTTTCAGTTCTCAGAAGCACAAGGTTTGAGATAACTTGTTGGCAAAACCATCAATTTATTTCTTTGGCAGATCTATTGGGCTTGGGTTCGAATGTTTCCAAACCCAATACATGCTAAACAGCGAAGGGCTTCCCGTGCGTTCTAGCGCACGTAACTGCGTAGAAATATTGCCAAGATATTTATCTTTGATATATTCGAAGCACAAGGTCTAAGAAAGTCTGTGCACAAAATGGTATTACTATTTCTTTGACACAGATTTTAGCGTGATATACAAACTCATAAATCTGGGTCAAAGAAATGATATGTTAACTTCGCGCACAAGCTATCGCAAACCTTGCACTTCAGAAAAGTGAAATATATGCATCTTATCAATATATTTTGCAAAGGTACGTGCGCTGGAACTCACGGGAAGCCCTTCGCTGTTTGGCATGCTTGGGTTTGGGTTTCAAACCCAAAAGGCATCATGCCAGCACGCGGCCGTCTTTAATATACTCAACGGCTTGCCATATGCTCTTGAGGGTGCACTGATATTGATATGAACAATATCATTGCCAAGTTTCGTGAGAAGATTCTCACGAAAACCCCTATTATGCAAAGCCGCAAGTGGTTGAAACCATCTCACACCGCACCAACTTAGCTTGCAGTCGCGAAGGCTAAGCTGATGCGGTTGCGGATGGGGCCAATCGATAGCTCAAACGAAAGGTATTCACCTAATGAATACAAACGCTTTAGAATCGAATGGTGGAAATAATTATGCTTCATGCTACATGCAAAAAATTGTTTTGAAGAAGGGGGTGTGCCAGACGCAAAATATTGCACACGCTGAACCGCTTGCGCCTCCTCCGGGGAACCTCCGGGGTACCGAGTGATAGTTCATACTGTAGTACAAACCGAAACGATAGATGGCATGGCTCGATGGCATGTGACATATAATCTATTCCCCAAAAACAGATCGAAATTTCTATTCCCCATTTTGGAGTTTTCTATTCCTCGATAACCTTTTTTCCCATGACTAGCTACGAGACTTATAACATTCTCATTAGATGTAAACTCTAGTAGCTAGGGTGGTGACTTTCACAAGCTGTAGAGCCACCTCAGATGAGGTGGTGTGCTGGAATTGGCACTGTGACATGTTCGTACTGTCACGTGTCATTTCCGGTATGTCATCTTCGGCGACTCTGCTTGTGTCAGTCAAAGTATTTATTCCCGTATGTTATCAATTATTGAGTTCGTTCTATCTCGCCGGGAGCGTTCTCCCCGTGGCTGCTGTGCTGTTTCCAACAAGGTATGCACCCTATATTGTGAGGTCACAATTCTTCTAAGAGGGGAGATCTGTCATGGATATGACCGATGACATATGTGTCATACGTGTCATACATGTCATGTCATGTCATGTCATGTCATGTCATGTCATGTCATGTCATGTCATGTCATGTCATGTCATGTCATGTCATGTCATGTCATGTCATGTCATGTCATGTCATGTCATA